>JACXGJ010001027.1:0-70938 GCA_016801105.1 Esox niger | reverse complement strand
GCAATTGTTCCATCCCGTGATCATTTGAAATCTGACAAAAAAACTGACAGAAGCTGTACCTAAACAGTGACCAAGCTGTTGGCCTGCTACAGATCAGTATCTAGTTGACAATGTCTCCGTAGCGGAAATGGGATTAGCATGCCACATTGGAAACCTTCTTATTATTTGGCCATATGACCCCTAACCACTCCATTACCCTTGAAAAACTGAATATCCAGTCATTGGGGATCCGCACAAAGATGAATGTGTACTATACAGCGGTTGTCATCTTTCACTATGAAGACACTGACATTGTCTAATAAAGTCAACAGACTCATTATTCATTAGAGGACATCGATCAAGCCAAAATCAATTACATCAAAGGATGTAATGACGTAAGGCATTAAAATAATACCAATCAGTTCTCGTTTACAGGCCTACTTTAGTCAATCAATCAATCAAATTAAATGTATTTACATAAGCAGTTGTCACAAAGTGCTTTCACAAAACACCTGGCCTTAAACCCCAAGGAGCAAGCAACAATAGTGTTAAAATTCAGATGCTAGGAAAAACTCCCTAAGAAGGTTGAAATTTAGGAAGAAGCCTAGAGAGGAACCAAGCTCAGAGGGGTGACCAGTCCTCTTCTGGCTGTGCCGGATGAACATATTAAGAGTCCAAATAGTAATTATTAATAAATGTATGAGTCCACAGTCAATTTAAACCTAGTGCAGGTCGGAAGCATGACCAGATGGACAAGGACAGGGAAAACCAGGGGGGACAGGTGGGACAGCTGAGTGTTGCTTTTGTTATTTTACTATGCCTATAGGTTGTATTAAACATAATAATGTTCTTTGTTATTAAAGTTCATGCAGAATCTGGGGCAAGCGTTACATCCAGGCTGATGAAGACGTTGCCCCTCACCACTAGAGAGGGCTATTTATCCAACTTTCATATTTGCATTCAGTGGCCCTGCCATACATTAACTGTCTGTCATACGATAACTGTCTGTGTCATACGGTAAGTGTCTATGTCATATGGTAAGTGTCTATGTCATACGGTAACACTCTATGTCATACGGTAAGTGTCTATGTCATACAATAACTGTCTATGTCATACAATAAGTGTCTGTGTCATACAGTAAGTGTCCGTGTCATACAGTAAGTGTCTATGTCATACGCTAACTGTCTATGTCATACAATAAGTGTCCGCGTCATACGATAACACTCTATGTCATACAATAATTGTCCATGTCATACCATAAATGACTATGTCATACAATATGTGTCTATTTCATACGATAACTGTCTATGTCATACAATAAGTGTCCATGTCATACGATATGTCATAAAATAAGTGTCTGTGTCAAACGATAACTGTCTAAAATCATACAATTAGTGTCAGTCATAAGGTAACTGTCTATGTCGTACAGTAAGTGTCTGTGTCATACGGTAACTGTCTGTGTCATTAGGCAAGTTGCTGTCCAGCTGCTGGGGGAATTACAGGCCCGACATTAGACGATAAACAACCTTAATGTCACCAGTCACAAATACACACATTGTCTGGAACATATTGTTCTCAATGAACTATAAACTCAAATATTCAGTGAAGAACAACAATGGTGATTTGGAGACAGGAAAGTTCATTGATGTCTTAAAGAACAAACTGTATAATTAGACGACTTGTATTTGTCCAATTATGATGTATAAAGATGTAACACTCACCTAATCCATTCTTCTGTTCGGCTTCCAAGGGATGATCACCATAGAAACCTGGATAACAAATGATACATAACAGAGTTGTAATCCGACTTCACTCACAGTAAACATTTCTTGCTGCTGCAACGCTTCATCAAGTTCAATATAATGTGAGAGCCTTTCTGTGACTGGACCACCCGTTCCATCTGGGGATCTAGACGCCAGCGCACTTCTCACGTCCCCACTAAATGATAAGCCGTCATTCAGACACGGCGCACCGCGTGAACCCCCGTGTCAGCACACCGCCCGGCTATCAACAGGTGTAGACCTCTGACCTGACACACGCCAGGCACCCCCCCACACACCCTTGAAAGAAGCCCTAGCATATGGTGTTCCAAGCATACACACTGCACGAACACACACACCCACTGCACGAACACACACACCCACTGCACGAACACACACACACACTGCACGAACACACACACCCACTGCACAAACACACACATGACCAGCTCAAACACACAGTATGAAAACCCCCTCACTTTCTCCACAGAAGTCATTTATTGATTCGATATTTTCTTTGCCATCGATCTACACACAATTCTTCACAATGACATCGTTTTATTTTTTTTACCAAACGGGCTTTAACAAGTAGTGAATAAAGCATATTAATACTCATGTACAAGATATTTCTGTTTCTATTTTCAATAAATTTAAAAAAAGGGTTTTGCTTTGTCATTTTAGGATGTCGTATGTACATTTAAAAATCGATGATAAGTTCAGTCTATACTACTTCAGTTTATAATACCTTCAGAAGCATACCTACCTCTTGCTCTGTCTCTCTCTATCTCTCTGTCTCTCTCTCTCTCATATAAAATGAATGAAAAAAAAAACTACATCTGGCTAACGCATTCATAAATGCAAGGGCTTAACAAATATTAAAATAATCATTAGGCCTATTATTATGATAATTTATTCTTGTTTGGAAAAATGAGCATGTCCACGTGCTCTGGGAATCTGTTGACTATCAGGCCCGCAGCCGAGAAACCCCTTTCAGCCGCTACAGATGTGGTGGGGATGCACAGGTATACTTTCGCTAGCCATGAAATGTTCCTGTACTTGGCAGTTAACCAGATTTGTTTAGTCTATAAGAAATGCTGCCAAGTCAATCGATAATATGGATTTGTTTGATAACTTTAGAAGCTTTGATTAAATTGTTGACAGATGAAATCCTTGTCAAAATGTCGACAATTCAACCATTTGTTCTCACCCCTAAAACACACACACAAACATGTTTAATACAAACAACAAATCACTCATTCAATCTCGTTGTCACTCCATATATTTAAAACAATCATCAGGTTAACATAATAAGACCAGATAAAAAATGTATGACGAATTCCTATGTTCTAACAAATTCCTATGTTCTAACGAAGAATGGAACAGTCCCAGAGAACAGAAGATAACAGAGCTCCGGTGTGTGGTCCCCATGCTAATCCTCCTGACACCTGATTGACCATTATGGCCTGGGGCGTAAAGGGCTTCAGCAGAAACCTACTGAGCACCGTAAGCTTCCTCTGCTCCTGCCCATTGTGTTTTGACATAAAAGGGCTGCATCTTTAACCTTTCAACTATAAAACCCCTGCAACCTAAGGCACATCCAGCAAACATCTAAATTTGGTTTCTTCAACTCTGGTCATCAACTGGTTTTTATTCCACCAGGTAGTAAATGTAATTACTATGCTCTCACTAGTAAAATGAGTGGAGAGAGCCACTGATAAAATAAAATACTATCTCCTGTCCTATCACAGAGCTCTCAAACTTATAATGATAACCATCCACTTGTCATTAGCCGCAGCTCTGAAACAAATAACTGGAAACAACAATCCATTCACTGAGACAGTATCAGGGCATATTACCGTAACCAAAGTCACTGGATCATTTCTACACTGTGATCATTTCCAATGTTCTACCCCAGAGAAACACATACTTTGTCAACTCTTTCAGCTCTAACCCCTATGAGTTTAGGGATTATCGGATGCCCTCCAGGGTAGGGACCATGCTGATTATCTTCTCAGCTGTGGTGACCGGCCTCCCACAATGCTGTAGTTAATCACATTATCCCGGTTACAGGGTGTGAGCCGGGCAATCCAATGCTTCAGCTCTCCTCTCCCCAACCATCCCCACTACAGGCAATGCATAACAACCTCTTGGCAAACTATTCTTCAAAACATGAGAAATGACTTATTGTGTTATACAAACATTTTAGGTCTTCACTTGCAGAGTTATGCCAAACAAGGAGAAACACAAACCAATGAGATTTTAAGGAGTTTGTTTTGAGAGCAAAGGCTTCCTGAATCCCTATGTACGCCAAATGTATGCAGTCTCTTTCTGACAGTCAACTCATGTCAGCACACTTTGATATTGAATGTGACAAGAGAAGCAAGTACATTCCTTGATGTTACCCCGGGGTTTAAAGTGAATTCTTTGGGCGTCTTTCGGTCAGCTCTTAGGCCAAATTTGTAGATTGCCAGTGGTCTGGAATTTTCTCCATTTGTAGATGATCCATCAGACAGTAGAATGATACATTCAAATGGCTTGGAAATGGCTTTGTAACCTCTCCCAGACTCATGGGCATAATGAATTCTTCTGAGGGCCTCAGATAGGTCTTTGGATCTTGACATCTAATCGTTATGCAAGTCTACAGCCTCCCAAATTACTCTCTAATGATTTTCTAATCATTTGCATCAAAACACGATTCAACCTTTAGCATTTTTTGTGATTATAAAGGAAGGGTTGTACTTACATTTTCCGCGTGCAGAGTTTGCATTTCTTTTCATTTCAATAGCATAAATGTTTGCCTTTTGTCTGATCTGTTGATTTGGGTTAACTTTATCAATGAGGTTTGGTTGAAATTTAGCTCACCATTATTTGCCTTGTAGCAGAATCACCCCACCCCCCATTACAAAATGGCCCCCATGTCATTACATCTTAGCACCCTGGTTCTTCTCACTAACATCCACCCAGCCCGTAGATCAGTCCATCACTGTCCCAGATGGCCGCTGTTCCGCTTGGCCAGTGGAGGGACACGGCACACTGTCATCGGAGTCGAGTGGCCCCTACCTGCCTGTCAGCCCGGCCCTGGCCTTATCTCGCCAACACACACCCACATCTATCACATGTCACATTAGAAGGCCTGCTTGGCACTGAGGGAGGGTGCATACAGAGGGGGAAGGATGGAGGAAGTGACAGAGGGAGACCGGGAGAATATCAAGAGCATTTCCTTGAGTCCTCATGTCTCGTGTCCTCAAATATGATTCATCTGATTGGCTTTTAGAAATTGATGAGGAGATAGGGTTGAGAAATTAAGGAAATGTTTGTCACCTTCTTTTCATGGCCGAAAGTAAGAACATCATATTGCCACGCTAAGCATGTACTGCATACAATACTGCAATTCTCCAACTGAATGTTCATAATGTATTGGCAAATATATTTATAACTACCACACAATACACTCACTTTCCAATAGAGTGAGAATATTCAGAGTAGGCTGTGGTCCATAATAATAGACTAAAGGTCAATTAATAGTAGGATGTCATCCATTAATCATAGGCTGTGAGTAATTGGAAACAGCCAATTATATAGAGGTAACTGTATTTCATGTGCCTCTTTTGGAGTCTATCCTCCTGCCTTTCACTAGCCTTGCATAACTTAACTCACCATATAGTCAAACTTAATTTATTTCTTATCCAATCATTTGCTTTGGTGACTTGAAATGGTATTAGAGATGTGGAGAAATATTTACTTGTGTAGTCTGAGTCAAACAACACGTGCACAATACATTGTATGTGCACAAACTTGTTTGGAACAAATGACCAACCAGCTGAATGGTAAGTGACATCATCATGTCTTCCCACAGTGACAGAACACTGAAGGGAGGAAGTAACCACATTCCTTTCCACATCTCCGTTTACACTACATTACCTGAGCATATTAATCATCTGCTATGAAAAGCTAGTGTGGTGACACAGATGCACAGCCTATGGCAATGTTCTCCTTTCCTGTTTCTGCAGACAGTGAAGCATGTCTGCGAGGAGAGTATGTTTGCCCTCATCGCTGCACTCTAGATCATCTTGAAGAAGCAGATGGGGAAAAGAGAGCAGGATATACCCCCACCTAATATTTGCAGGCTGAATCCGTATTCCCCGACATTCACACTGAAAGACATGCAGGGCAAAAAGGTTTTTTGTTTGGATTATAAAACAGGAATGTGACCCCTTGTTTTAAAAATCCCAAGTACGTTGCCAAATTAGTTGTTCTAATGCATGTGCCAATTGAACTGATGTGCAATGATTTTCAAGGAGTAAACTAAACTCTGTTGTTTGAACGTCTATGTTGTTACATTAAAACATCTATAACCTATAAAGTTTCACTGACAAATTCTATCTCTAGACATATCTAAGCCGAAGGATGTAGATATATCTGTTTTCTGACCTTTAGAGAATACGTATATTTATTGCAAAAGTCACAGAAAATTGCATACATGTAGGAACCCGGTTCCGAACAGCTGGGGATCGTGTCTTTTCCTCCCATGGACCATGCCTACGGAATGCCCTTCCTGAGAGCCTCAGGTCTGTACTGACTGTTGTGTTTATAAAGCAGGCCTTAAGCCACATGTATTTAAGGTGGCCTACACTTTGCTTTAATCACAATATACTTTACATACTGCATTATTATTTAGTATTTATACATGTGTATACAGATGTTCAGTATATATTATTATTATTATATTTTCTTTCATGCATTTTTACATTGTGCTTCTATAACAAAAAGGGGGTTTACATATGCAATAAATTATTGTTGTTGGTAGTATGGATTCTCGATATAATCTAACTTGCTGCAGACCTCCCTTTTCTTACGTATCAGCTGCTGAACCTCCCCCCCTCACATTTACTCATCGTTTAATTGTGAAGCTGTAGCTCATCACTGCCTAAAATGTCTGAGCAGTTTTTTACTTAAATGTGTTTTGTTCATGGTGACAGGAACAGAGCACGGTCCACACACTTTGCATCTGGCCCAAACAAGTGTGTTTGTGATGTGATACCATATTGTCACCTGAGATGTTTCTTTTTTGAAACATTAAACTGTATGTGTGCTATACTAGGAAGCAGCATGTCTTTTCTCCTTGGGTTTGACCGACTGCCTCTGCAATGTTAGCTAAATAATACTAGATATTGTTGGATAAATCATGCTAGTTTAATGACTGCCAAATCTCAGAAATAGTGCTCATTTGCCCAGTCCATGTCTATCGAGTGTAACGTTTTTAATAGGATGTGAAGGACACCACTGAGCATGACAGATTAGGAATACAGATTTGGAAAACAGATTAGGAATACAGATTAGGAATACAGATTAGGAATAACAAACTGCAGTTTATGCTGGAGGTGTCAGTCAAGAACAGTTGATATCGTTCACATCTTTTGGAGCTGTGCAAATGTCAGTAATTTGGGCAGAGGGAAATGATAGGGTAATGATACAGAGGGTGCCAATATACATTTACATCCTGCTTTGATATCATTAGAAATCACTAAATATATTAACCATCTGAACAGCAAATGTTAAAACTGGCTAAAAGTTGCTCCAATATCAGCAAAAGAAATCATTCTAAGACAAGGGAGGGAAAAGGATTCTCCCTCCTATAATGAACTGCAAATAGTACAAGCACACAGTCTCATTTGAAAGACTGACTTATGAATGGTTGTTAAGTAATTAATTAATTGACTTTAATACTATTGTGTTGTTGTGAAAACGATGATGCACAAAGTGAAACACTGATCATTGTTGCACAAAACATCCAGATGTCCAACGATAGGTTGCTGTGAGCACCTGGGTTGCGCCTATCGCAATGCTCTGTCTACTGGGTCCTTCGTGTTTTTTCCTGTTATTTCAATATAAATAAATTTGCAGTAACTTTGAATAAACCTTTGGTCTGAAATGACACTAGTTCCATAAATCACTTCCACTATGTTTGAAACCACCCGTGAGCACTTCCATCTTCTCCCTTCTGTGAGAGTCATGACATCCTGTTACTGAAGACTTGGCATTGAGTCTGATTCGCATCCTCAATTTTATCACCAACAAGGGGGCTAAGACTGTTCACTATGCCACAGTGGATATGAGATGTGACAGATTGTAGAGGAACCCAAGTGTTAAATCCACAGGCTGCGCTATGGTTATCATTCTGACCTCTACCCCAGACCTTTGACCCCTGTATGGAACACCATGCTGCACAACGTCTAGTCTGTCCTCCGCTCTTCTTCCGCCAGGCCAGGCTAACCATGCATACTACCCCACTATTAGATAGAAGATCCTCCAACAGAGAGTCAAGTTGAGAACACCTTGTCAGGCTCTCAGTTTAAAATTGACAGTTTTCTGCAACAGAATCTGTGGTCAATCCTAACCAGTCTTCAGGTCCCTGCTGCTGAGAAGCATCCCCATAGCATGATGCTGCCACCATGATGCTTCATGGCAGGGATGGTGTCCTTAGGATGATGGGTGGAATGAGGCCTTTTACAAACACAGTTCTTAACAAATATATATTTCTATCAAACCATACAATCATCTTCCACTTGATCTCAGAAACACGCACATTCCTTCTGGCAAAGTGTAGCTGAGGTTTGATGTATTTTTCCTTTTTGCCACTCGCCTAAAAAAGACACTTTTGTGAAGCACTCTGGCTGTTTTTGTAGCAGGCACAGTGTCTCTCTGCTTGGACATGGAAAGCTGTAAAACCTTTAGAGTTGTCAATAGATTCTCAGTTATGTTGTATTCTTTCCAGTAGTTAATAATGGGCTATACTGTACTCTGGGGGATATGCCTTTAAATTTTCTTATATCCTACAGCAGATTGGTGCATTTGAAGAAACATATTTTGTAATTCCGAATTTGCATTGAATGTTCCTTCATTTTCATGAGGTAGTTTTTGTTTGGTATATTACAAAAAACAGTGGGACCCCCCCCCCAGAGAAAAGTGACTATAACCTACAGTTATGTGAAAGAACTTCACTGCACACAGGTGGACTCCATGCAACTAATTATGTGACTTCTAAAAACAACTGGTTCAGATCATTGAGGCGTTTCATAGCCAAGAGGGTGAAAACTTACTGAAACATTTCTTTAATGTTATATATGTAATTAACTGAGAACAATTTGTAGATGTTTGCTTCACTTTGATATTATGGACTTTTTCGTGTTGATGATTAACAACATTTTATCAATTTTGATTTCATGCAGTAGCACAATAAAATGAGGAAATACTGAATGAACCAAAGAAATTTAGTCCACAATTTAGTTACTAGTTAAATTATTGTTTAATCCAAAAATATTTTGTCTATCCTGAACAAATTCTAATGTATAATTTGTTTTGCGCAATTTCAATGCACAACATCGTTTGTTTTTCTTTAATTCATGAATGACACTGATACAAAAACTATCAATATAGGTGACTTCTTCGTCACGAGGGAACCCCTATAATTTTACTGCGCAAGGGGATGTGATCTAATATAGGCTTACTATAAAATATCTACAGAAGGTTTTAGCCAGCGAAGTTTTTGTGTATCCTGAACAAAACCAAATGCATTTTTTTTTATATGATGAAGCTCGTACACAGGTCCTCTTGCTTGGCAGTCTGCGTCTTTGACCACTATGCTATTTACCAAGGGGTGGTCAGTCAGTCACTCAGTAAGAGACATTCACTGTCCTTGGTCGGCTCCGCTTACGTGGTATGTCAAAAAGAGTACAATTACAAGCAATCTGTCATAAAAGGTCTAAAGGTTCTCTCTACCTAATGCCAAAATGTATTCAATTGCAGGAAATATACTTTAAAAGTTGAAATTTTCTCTTAGACATCAAGCAATGTTTTGCTTGAGAGGTATGGAGCCCAAAAAGCTACATAAACATACGCACACAAAAACAAATAGTGTTTTAATTAAATGACCATACAGACATAATGATTTAAACAACGTAAAGATCATGGGTATGTAGACAGGTACAAAAAGACAGGTACAGAGCAGTGCCTGGCTGGCTGTATTACCAAACACACAGACAAAATTATGCCTCAGGGTTATCTGTTAATAAATCGTCTTACTACTTGAGTGCCAATGAATAAGAACAAAAAAATGTATCTACTTGAGCTCAGTTTTCAGAATCAGAATCACCATCATCAATACATTTACACATACCCAGAATGAGAATAGAAGCCTCTACATTTCAGTCCAGTTTCAAACTACGTTTGAGGATCTCTACAGCCAACACTGTGCTGTAGAATAGTGTGAAACTACGGACGAAAGTTTAGACATTCCAGACTGTGTGTGTCTTTGCTATTTAACTGTGAAATTACTGAAGTGTCTGACTCAGTTATTTACTGTGTTTTCCTAAATCAGTGCATATGGCTCTGGGAATAGATTAACCAAAAGAATGAATGAGCAGGCGACCAGGCGTATCTTTATCAAAATCGATTTATATGACATTTTACATCACCACTCCATCATTGTCTGCAATTTGTTTGAAGGGTTAGTGATAAGGAAACCCATTCTAGAGTTAGGGGAAGCCATCTTTTACAGCCGTAACAACTGTCTCCTTTATCAATAGCCTTGCTCGGATTTCTTATGATCTACAGGAAAGGCATCTCAACTCTACATACCAAGTTCAGTGTTTTACAGCGCCCTGTAAACTCACCCTCCGCCCAAATTCAAACTCAAATTGAAGACATTTACGGCTCCTGGCCGGCCAACGTGTTGAATATCACAGAACCCCGACAAAAGCCTAGGCTCACGCATCTGCGGTGTCACTGTACCAACTGCCTTGATAAACTTTTACTGTACTGCCTCCTTCCCAAAAAGCCTTTATGACCCCCACACCAGCCGCCTTACATCTCAAAGCCAACTGTTAATTCCCTGCCCATCCCTTACGGGAGACGCTCTGTATTAAGCCGGGCTGTAGGACGCATGAACAAATCTTTGCCTGCCTAGTCATCATGTACCTAAACCAATCTCTGTTTGGTCATTCCCTCTGACCAGAGAACATGGTTCTACTATAGCCCATGTATCAAGTGAAGGTTGTAAATACTTTTCTGGGTTTTTTTGGGGGTCATCAGAGACTTGGTTATTATTAAGAGCAACACCTCCATGAGCTCATGTCTCGGCCCAAACACATTGGCTTTTCAGTGGATTGACTTGAATACAAATCAAAAAAATGATAAATGCTGGGTTTGTGGTTCGTACATTGATCATAGGGTGTGTCCTGTAGTGGCACATTGTTACAGCCGAGTTGTGTGAGTTCAGAGTAGACCGCAGAGCGAAGTGTTGATTCCTGAGGTCTGCTGGTTGCTGTGGCAGCAGTCATTGATCTGATGACCCTCTGCACTCTGTATATTAAGGGGATAAACGGAGGAATGTGTTGCCTGGCAACCACACTACTGTCAGTGCACCGACCAAGGAAGAGCATTCCATTGTCTCAGTCTGAACAGAGCAATGCTGAGACAGTAGCAACATGGTCGTCACTGGGTCACTGTTTGAGTATCTTCAGTCAAGGCATTCTCTAACAGCACAATGAAGAGTCAGCAGAGCTCGACACACATATTGTGGTCTGTATTGCACACTGAAATAAAACAGAGATTTCAAAACAATCGGCTCCCTATGTTGTTGTAGTATTTCATATTATCCTGACATATAACGGCATAATAAAGCCTGCAAGCTGCCGGATCACACTTAAAGCAAATACGTTTCAATTTAATGTCACTTGATTTCCATGAAGACCTCTTTCTAAAGGGCATCCATCCTTTTGTTCTGTTCCACAATACCCAACAAAGTGATGCTCTCTATCCTTCCCTTCCTATCATTCGTTTCTAGACACAAGTCTTTCTGTGAAGACTCATTCTAAGTAGTCTTAATAGCAGTCTTAGTTCTGGTAATTTCTTATCAAATCAGAACCACTTGTCTGAACCTCAGAGTCATAGCAAAATATTTTTGTATTTTGTTATAAAATGAACTTGAAGAGAGTGGTAGTTGTAGAGTCTTGTGAAAGTGGCATTGACAACAAATTAGTAGATAGCGTTTAAACATGGGAGCAGAGTTATAACATGGGAGTAGAGTTATACCCTGTAAGTAGAGTTATACCATGGAAGTAGAGTTATAACATGGGAGTAGAGTTATACCATGGGAGTAGAATTATTACCATGGAAGTAGAGTTATAACATGGGAGTAGAGTTATACCATGGAAGTAGTGTTATAACATGGGAGTTGAGTTATACCATGGAAGTAGAGTTATAACATGGGAGTAGAGTTATAACATGGGATTAAAGTTATAACATGTGAGTAGAATTATAATGCTTTATGGTAAAAAAAACAGACATGATGGATCACATCTGCCTGCTGTGCCCGTTTTCCCGTTCCCTGCTACCCCCTCCTCTACTGTACTCTTCAACAATCATTCAGCAGCACCACAGGGGTCGTATCCTGTCCTTCCTCAATCTCCACCCACAACACAGCTTGCCCCCCTCCCCCAGGGAAAGCCCTATGGCCCCTTGCCCACCACCCCCGGCCACTACCACAGTGTTGGGCTGACAAAGCACTCACTTTTGACCGGATCGGCACAAATCTGCCAGGCACTCCACCTCCCTGAGGCTAAAGCACATCCGAATCACACAAACATATTTTACAATTTAACTTAATATGAACACAATTACATTAAAACAGACCCGTTTCATTGATTAGAGAGATAAAGGCCAAAGTAGAAGTCTTGACACTTTCGATCAATGGAAATCCAGTCAATTCAGATCAATGGCAATTGAATTTCTCTTGGAATGAATTTAGAAATAAGCCAAGCTATTAGATTAGCAGTAAATGAGTATAAGCGATGAGAATATCTCTGCCGTCTTCACTTCTGCTAAATCAGATGTGATGTCAGTGGTGATTGTTGATACTTTCTTATAGCATGCCACCGGGCACTTCAACCAATGGCATAGTATCATGTACAGATTTGTTGCTATACTGGATTTCAATATTGTGTGAGTGTTACATTTGTAGTTGGCTAAAGTGATAGGGTATTAATCAATGCAGACTTTCTAATAATCTTGACAATAAAATAAACAATGTATTTTCATAGACATGATGCTCATGGGATGTTGATGTAATTTAATAGTATGCATTAAAAGGTATTTTATCTATTTGAGAATAAATGTCCATGGATATGAAATTTAGCAGCTATACATTATCCAGACCTTTATTTCTTTACAGTCATACACTATACAATGTAAGGGATATTTTAGAAGCACTGAGGATAAAATTATAACCAAGATGAAATTAACTTTTGTTTCCCTTAACATAGAATATGCTACTTTTAAAGGTATTGCTTTACATTTTAAAAAAGTTCAATAAATAATTGGAAAACGATTTGTGAATGTTTTTGGTACTGTAGGCTATTATTACAATGAATCAATCAAATAAACAATTGTGCTTTATTTTAAATTATTGATACTTTATTAAATTTCAAACTATATAATAATGTCTGTGGTCAGTTGGTTATAATGTATTACAACCTTTTATAATGAAGTAAAATATTTAAATGGAAATGCAATTACATTTGAAAACGAATGGAAATCAAAGAGAGCAGAATTTGTCCTAAACTAGCTGCATAGTGATCTATTTGGTAGGCTTTTTTCTGTGTCCACATGTTGTCATCCAAATAATGTTAGCACTCTAAAATACGAATTCTCATTCAAAAAAGTATCAAAATCTATCACTGATTAAATTGTCAGTATAATGTGGTCTATGTGTTTAATCAAACCTACAACGTAAATATATTTCAACTACTGTATACTGGCCTTATGCATCCCAAAATAACATGCAATTATAAACTAGCAAAAATAACGGGATTGACCAAGTAAATTGATAAATGCGATTAGACATTTTCAAAGACTATTCCTCGTTAATGGGAAGGCTACTTAGGAATTTTAATCCTCGAAATGACAATAAATCTTGACACCCACACGGGGGCACGATACATGGCTCTGGCGCCTGGAGTGGAGACAAAAGTTGTCGCTAAACTGAAACAAAGATATACAGCATCGGTTTGTTTGTCAACATGCTATTGTTGCTTTCGTGTACAAGATAAACCGTTGTTGAAACGAAATATAACCGCATACGGGACATATCCTATTGCAGCCTTTCCTTGAAGAACAGCGATTTGTGCCCCCAATATGTAGCCACGACAGGAGATCACATGTGGTGCCATTACGGATGCCGTTTTCTCACCCACATGTAGCATACAGCACATAGATATATACACTTTTTAATTGCTTCGAATTCAGTAGATGTTATTACATTTCAAACCGTGTCAAATATGTGTAGGCCTTGGCAATATATATTTTTTGAATTGGTACATAAAGGATAAATCCAAGCTAAATTTGCCAAATTGTTATACCAATCAATGTGATTAATTGAATTGTTACAGCGCAATGTCTTTTCTCTCAGTCTCTCTCCCGCTTTGCCTGCCTTTTCGTCTGCATTTACATGTTTTGTGGTGGTAATGGACAGCATAGGATTTTGTTACTAAACCTATTAGCTTCGGGGCGTTCTCCAAGTTCAAAAGTTCACCTTTTACGATCTCCAAAAGACCGCTGACTACTCACGTCCAAATAAAAACATTCCTACCTCGGTTCTCAGCAAACGACACTCAAATCCATCACAGTTGGACATATTTAAGAACCCAAAATACTGACAAATGAAAGACATATAGGTCTATATTTAGCAGGCAAAACATAGGATCAGGTACATTCCAATTAGTAATGTTTGTTTCACTATACAAAACCAGAAGAAGATTATGCAAGTACACGGGGTGATTACGCTACAATACATTTAATGTATAATGTTAAGGGAATAGAAACCCATGCCACAGTTTTCCCAATTACTTCACATTATATTTAACAGGTATAGATTCCATGAACAAAACTTAATTAAGAAACTGACTAGACAATATGCATATGAGCCAAATCTGATTAACCAAGCAGCCTGCTGTTTACATTTTATTAATTCCACAATGGAATTGTAGAAAGTAAAAGGGCACCTACCGTCTGACTTCGTGTTGTTTCTCTCTGGGTAATCGAACCCATTCGTCCTCTTCTCTATCTCCATCCTCCTTCATGAAAGCTGCATGCGCGCCTATTTATCAACCAGAGGCTTGTTAACACTATTTTAAATTAGATAATGCCGTACGCTCTCTTCGCTGCCGAAGAGCTCCTGTCTTCACTGGACGGACCACGGCCCCATGCTTTTTGGTGTCAGTAGTTGGAATAACAGTTCTTCCACACCCCTATACCTACAAATCCTTCACCCTGAAAATTAGCCTACGTGACGCACGCGCAACAGCAGGCATTCTGGGTTATGTAGGGTTTGACCGTTTGTGGTGTTGCGTCACATCAAAACGCACAATTCCGTTAAGTTTGTAATGTGTTGATGAACATGCATTGGGATTTAATAACACGTTAAAGACGCCCAGTGTGACCGAGTGAAACTCTATAAAATTATGGCCATAACAACAAAAAGTGTTTGTCCATTGTGGTTGACCCGGGTGATTCATTGGGAAAAGTCAACAAGATTTGTGTCATGTCTGTCATGATTATTTCTGATATAATTTGGATTCATTGGACATTCTTTGATGGTTCTAATTTCTATAGTAGTTGCCTGGTTTCTCTTCCTCACGCGCAAATCAGAATATCAGAGAGGGTTGAAGCTACAGGTGAATGAAAAGATTGTTTCTATATTGCAAAAGCCTCAAAGAGATTTACAAAAACTGATAACGCAAAGCAAGTGGAAACATTGTCAATGAAGGTGGAAATAAATATAAAATTATAACAACAAAAACAAGTATTACACATTACACAGATCTTTGAAACGGAAATAATTAGTTTTTTGTGACAAATACATATAAATGCATTTGTCTGTTTATATGAATTATGTATTTATCCTCTCCGAAATGCCCGAAATGAAGTTCCTCCTTTAGGAATAGATAAATCCTGTAACCTAGGTTACAATTATACAGCTATACAGATGAATTCACATAAAAACAAAATATACTCATCTGTAAACATGAAAAATTAAATGTTAGTGTAGAGTACTGTGCAGGTCAGTTTCGATTTTATAAGGGATAATCAGTTTAATTCATCGTAACCGAGAAGGAACTGTGGTAGGTCGGATTAGATACACATACATTGTTGATCTGTATAAACTGTAAAATACGCACATGACAGACACAAATGCTCGCAAGGAAAGCTCATGGCAGGGGCAAAATTGTGTATAAAACCATTCTGTGATTTTTTTAGCATTAACAACAATGAACGTTATTTCAATACGGCTGAAATAACGTGGTTTTGAATTGCGCCACTGTTGCATGAGGAACAAAAAAACTGCTAGGCTGCAGTTACAAACAGCCAGGAGATGGTGCTGCTGCGCTTCCACAATATACTATGTCCTGTGCCTTGGTTATGTCTTAGTTGTCTCGGCTTAGAGTGTGCATTTGAAGTGTCACTGAATTATCATGTTGCTAAAATGTGAATGTTAAGTCTTTAAATGGTATACTAAAGAAGCACTGCAGCTTTTCATATCCCCTGTGCGCCGTGCATATATTTCATTTTCAAATGTGTCACAATAAAGTTTTAAAATGTTTTAATGAATATAAGAAAACTATTAAACTAAATACTTCTGAATTGAGTGTGTTTGAGCGTGTGCGTGTGCGCGTGCGTGTGTGTGTGCGAGGGTGTCCAAATTGCCCCTCCCATGTGTGGGGAAGACATGCTGGGTAGATGATTTAAAAAAAAAAAAAACATTACCGCTGATGCGCGGAGCTGAAGAGTAGTATGTTCACAGCGTCTGATCAACTTGGAAAACTACTCACTGCGCATGTTACATGCAACAACATATAAGGCTTGGGTCTGTGGCAATGGAGCCCTAATATTACGTGCCGATGTCTTACCTTATGTTTTCAATAATACAGTACTTCTTATTGTCAATCATCTTGTCATTCCGACATCAAAGGTTGTGCTGACCGGGGATTCTTTGCTATCAGGCACCTGGAAGAAAAATGTGGAGATTTACGAATTTATTGGCTTTTCTACTGGTTGTATGTGAGGATGTCACTGCGCAGAGTAAGGTAAGTTGTATGGCGTGTTTTTATAGACTGCTAACACCTGTATGAAGCTCCAGGCACAAGTAACTCCACCATGCATAATAAAACTTAGACTCCTTAGGATAAAATAATAATACGAATTTCCATCCCTGTCCTACATGTCTGCTTAGTGTTGTTAAGGTTATATCTGAATAGCAATGCTTTTTACATTCTAAATGTATATTTATTTTTATTATCAACTTTACAATTATTATTTTACCACCAATTCAAGCAAAATGCCTTTGTTCACGTGGGTGCGAAGTCGAGACGCTCTGGTTGCACGAGGTTGCTGAAAGGCGATAGCAATTTGTCTGATAACCAACAGTCCTACGACTAGGTCTACACATCATGTGTTGTTAATAATCAACACGATTTACGAATTAGAAAGCCGATCCACTACCAATATCAACGTTTTCCTTATATGTCCTGTTGTCCCATTAATATCAATGATACGGCCTTTCAATGGACACCAATCAGAAATGGTGGCCCAGTCAATTATGAAAGTACAGGGCAGAAGGTTCAAACCATTTAATGGGTTTCCTCCCGATGAACAGATGCCATTAACGAACATGTCATCCAGTCTGCTAATACTTTGTTTGAATGTAATTATTGCACGTGAGACATATTAACCATTCTTTTAAGTAAAACTTTCATATGTAGGGCCTGAAGCCAAATTAGATGTGGGAAAAGGGACTCAGTGTGGTAACAGTAATATCTGCCCAGCCTTGTTTGAACAGCTGCTGGACTTCAGTAACCCCTCTCTCATAGACCTGCATTCCCCAGAGGAGCGTCTCCCCACATGGTTCTGTGTAGATGACTACGCCTCCCCCATTGAAAATAAAATGGGCAAAGAGGAGAGGCACGCCAGATGTTCTCTTTCTGAGTGTCTAGAGAGGTCCGGTACAGTTAGAACAATGAGCACAGGCACCGTGCGTTCACAACCTGCTTTGGTGTTGGGAAGTCCACATACATTTGTATGACACTTAACAATGTTATTCCCATATTAATATCAATATCATAAAACGTATGGAGGGCAGCGACTTGGATACAAGCCCAGTAGGATCAGTAGCAGCCTGGTGATCCATTTTAGCATGGCTAAGGTTCTCTGTGACACGTCTCAAAGTGCCTGTCCTGCGTTCTGACGGACCGCCTTCCGCACCTACGCCGGCCCGCTAGTGGCATGGAGATTGTTGTGAGACAGAGCCGGCTCAGAGGACCCAAAGCACACCAGCGGTGGAATGTGAGTAGACCGGTGCACCTGCCCCTTGTTTTGGTTGTAAACAAGCCCAGGAATACCGCAGAGGTCAGCGAAAGGCTTGGGACAGAGAGAGAGGTAGAAGCCCAATGGACACCCCTCTGTCTCAGCAACAAACTAATGAGACTTAGTGTGTCCCTGGGAAATAATTAAACAATGAGACTCGGCGTGTCAGTCAGTCGGTCTGTGGGACTCTAGCCCCTGGCTTCACTGCAGCTGGGAGAGTTGCTCTGATTCTGAACGGCAGGAAATGAGGAGACAGGAGACACACCAGAACAGTAAACAAAAAGCAATATATCCCTTTCCTCTGGCGTTGTGATGTCGCCGAAAACTAACACAAAAAGAAAGACAAGGTTAATTAGAAGATGAATTTGTCTGAGCCTTTTATCTTAGTGCGCACCATACAGATACAGATAAAGGCTGCCAAAGGATAACATGACTTAAGGAATGTATGTTTCAGTCATCTTCTGCCTTCACCACCTGCCTTCCACCTGTTGTTCCTCAAGTCTGAACCTTTCTGTACGTCTTGTACCTGATGCTGACTACTGCTCTGTTTTGCAGAGGAGGCCTGTTAGTTCCACAGAGGAGACAGAATGTGTACTGTAGCTGGAGCTCTCTCCTAGGCAGCAACTATGTCCATTCACTGGAAAGAAAAAACACGTGAATCCTCCCTTAGCATTCAATTGAACAATCATGTGGAATATTAACCTGCTAAACAATCGCATCTGTAGATGAAAACAATGGCAACAAGCTAATTTCATTCATGACTTAGGATTCAGACATGCCCAGCGAATTCAGAAATAACTGTTTACAGATAAATAATTTTACTGTTACACAGATTAGATGATTCTTGCTCTCAGCCTCTATGCATCTCCTTCTCCCCACTTTTCTCTTATCTGGATCATTGAGTTGTAACCACTGATATAAACCAAAGGTTCAGAGCGTGCACGGTCGGACACAGAAACAGCTTTAGACGGAATGTGGATGTGTACCCCCAAAAGCAGCAAGTGCTCAGTAAGCTCGTGTCCAGCTAATTAACGTCCCCGTGCTAATACCAGTTTCTGTTCAGGTTCAGGACTGCAATCTCACGGTTCATCTCCAGGCTGAAGACTTACGTTTCCCTTCACAGTCCAGGTTCAGATTTACAGTGGCACAGTAAGACTGTTTATCATAAGCTCTACTAATTAGATTAGGAATCAGGTGGACTCTCTGCATATGAATTTGGACTCCGATTTTGTCTGTGATATTTCGCTCTAGGCACTGTCGCCAACAACCGGATGCAACCTGTTTCCAGAGGAAACGGAAAAGAGCCTTTGACATGAATTCCGATTTTGGACGTTAACATAGCAACGCTATCTTAATTCCTCCATGTTAAATGGATTGGTTGAATAATGCCGAACATAACTTAATCAGGACAAGGACACAAGAAATGACACTTGGGGGTTTCTTCTAAGATTTCTATTTGATTTAGTAGATTAGTGTTCAGACTGGAGAGTAGGGTCAGAAGTCATGAAATGTAATTGGATAATTACAAGATAAATAGCAAGATTATGTTTGAGTCCCGCTATATCAATATTCCACCATGTGTTGTAATACATTAGCAATCCAATGAAGTTATCTTACCAAAAGGTTATCTTCAAATAGCTACTGCTTTGACTTAGTACACTGAAATCCTCCTTTAATATTGGCCTTTAGACAGGCACTTAACCTCTTTTCTTCAAATGGTTGCATCAGAAACAGCTTAGATACCATCTTCAGAGTTTTTCATGTAAACAGTTGACATGGAACACAATCTGTTCTTGATCATTTTGAATAAAGGTTCTTGAAAAATAACCTATAACTACATAATCGTGTTTGTGTCATATGTCATAGACCGAGTAACAGCACGTTGCTGGCCAAAACATTTCCACCAGACCTGTTTTAAAACGGACATCCTTGTTTATAAACACTGCTACATTAGCACCTGATGGCCTTCATAAAATGACAATGGTTTTCTGTGTTTAAAGATAAGGCCAACAAGTGCCTTGAAGATGCCAGCCATTGTGTCTAATAAATCTTGTTTTGGTCATTGCTGACACTTCTTGGTTTTAAGAGTCCCTGTGGCCTCCAGCAGGCTTAGTGTTCTGATCATGTACTGTGGTCTGTGGAGTGTATGAATGTGAAGCCAATCAGGACATGCAGTTGAGTCCCATCCCCCAACCGAGTAGACAAAAGCATGTGTTTATGTCCTGTTCTTTTGACCTGAAACTTGACTGCTCTCCGAGGTCAAAGCTAAAGGCTCCAAACTCAAAGCATGCATTAAGCTCACAGCAGTTAATTACAAATGCTCTCGGGTCTGTAGTCTGCTCTCGTGCTGTAAGTTCTCCTGGCATGGGAGGCTAAATGAACAGAGCAAGGAGGGTAACAATTCTCAAAGCCAATATTATTTACCAAACGATGGATGCCCATCTTGCTCCGGTCTGTACATAGTATAGAGGGTTGAATAACGTGTCCCTGTTGATTCACACAGCAGTACACAATATCACTAACTCTCAGATGTTTACAGTAGGCAGCAACCCAGTGAAGCTGTCAGGAATTCCACTAAGTAAGCCGTAGTACTTGAAGCATCGTAAGCTGATGTTGCTAAGGAGCAGCTTGGGTTTGGCTCGCCTGGGTCTAGGGTGGAACAATAAGGCACAACGGGTCTGCAGGCACAACCCCTGTGAGGAAACTCAGATCTGCTAATCCACTCTGTTTTCATGTGGTTGTAGCATTTGTCAACCTATTGCCTTATTCACTTGACATGGGTCAGGAATGGCTGGCCAATACACATAGAGGCCCTGCCTCATAAGCCAAGTCCGGTCTGAGGGAAAGCCTGCAGGAGGGAAATTCCAACATTATGGTTGCCTTTTCACACAATATCCAAAATTGTCAAACAGAAATGACATACTAAGTATAAATGGAAATGTTTATGTATATATATATTTGTAGACAACTGCATAGGATGTATAGACTTGAAAATTGCACTTTATTCCACTTTATGTTAATGGAACAACAATATTTGTGTTACTGAAATGGACAGGCATTTTAGGAAGAACAGAAGCATTTGGCAAATGTCTATGAATCTTAAAAGTCTCACGGGAAAATATGAATAGCCACTTTCAAAGGAAATTACGTTTTTTGTAATGGATGTGAGATTGTGCAAAATGCGTTCTGTATAAAACAATGTCCTTGTAATAGTTAAGTTGTCATCAGAAAATTCAGTTTACTGTAGAGTGTGCAAAATTAATTTATTTAAAGTTAGTTATTGGAAATGGCTTTTTCCATGCCCAGGTTGACCCTACTGTGGAATTGCCCAGTAATAGAGTGTACTGCCCCCCACCCACCCCTGTCACTCAGGCTGCATTCCTCCACTAATGAGCTCCCTTCCCCTCCCTTCCCTCACCAGCCTGCAGGGTCTGTCCTCCATAAGCATCCTCTCTACCACTCAGATCTTGGATGTTTATCCACTGCTAGTTAGTCTTTTTGCTTCAAGCGTGAGTTTATTCTTTACTTACCGATCCAACCAGACCTGCTCTCCATAAAAATCTGCCCAGATGTCAAGCTGACCAGCCCAGTTTGCTATGGTACAGAAAAATGCAGACAATTCTCCCAAGAATACCTTGATTGAGTGCAAAGCTTAGATGCCTATCCAGTCTTTACAGAATGTGTCAGAGTAAGGGCTCAAACTGTGCCATGTTTCATTTTAAAGAGAAAGGACAGAAACAGAGAGAGAGAATTCTTTAATGAAGAATCTCTGCAATTCTTTAAATGGTACCATATGTTGGCCTGCCAGCCCCAGGGTCTATAAAGATCCCTAAATCTCACTGGAGGAAGATGACAGGTTCAGCCCATGGACAGAGGGCCTGGGGGGGGCTTAGACAGTGGTGTACAACAACCCCAAGGCCTCTACACAGAAAGATGACAACAGGAAACAGTGCCAGTCAAAACATCTGCGAATAGCAACCAAATGATAAATCAGAGAAGCATTGAATCTATGATATAAAAAATCTAATGTATGACTGGGTGTAATATGAAACCCATGCACACATAACTTGATTATAGTCTGTGATGTATCTTTTAGGATGATTTCAATAGAATGACATTGCACTTGGTCAGCCATATTTCTTTAATTTGGCATGCGAGTGTCTGACACAGCTGGTGATAAGAGTTGATATTAATTGAGTGGCGTTGGTTTTAGTGCCTTTCATGTGCTTCAAAGAGAAGGGGCATGTGCTTAATGTTCCAGGATCGCTTTCTCTCCCCTTCTTTTATTCTCTCCAGAGAAATTTGATTTATTATTCATAGAATGTCTACCAGGGAGGGTCACCCAGAACATTGGAACGGCTCACCGTAGTCTGCTGTGAGAAGAAAATCCAAACACAGCTCATGTATTAACGTGAAACCTGATTCAAACGAGGTCACCGATCACTGTGGGTCCGAAAAATCACTTTCTCAGAATGTCCGGCCACCCTGTCTCAATCCCACAGCTTGATGAGGAACTGGGACCACGTACCGTACATGAATGTCAGATATTCTCTATACCGCTCACAGCACAGTCAGTGGAGTTCACCCTCTCTTCCACTCTTGCCTCTCTGGTCAGATCTTCGGGGAGACGGAACCGGTGCGGATGACGTCCGAGGGCTCCGACTGTCGCTGTAAGTGCATCATGAGGCCGCTGAGCAAAGACGCGTGCCAGCGCCTGCGGAGCGGCAGCGCCCGCGTGGAGGACTTCTACACGGTGGAGACGGTCAGCTCCGGGTCGGACTGCAAGTGCTCTTGCACCGCTCCTCCCTCCTCCCTAAACCCCTGCGAGAACGAGTGGAAGATGGAGAAGCTGAAAAAGCAGGCCCCCGAGCTGCTCAAGGTAAGAGAAGGTGCCGGCGAAACGGATGAACCCGTAACCCGGTCAATTAACCACTGAACTTTAAACAATCAAGTCATTGAATGTATGAAGTATTTTAGTGACGGGATCGTGATTGCAGTTCGGTCTTGAAGATGGGTCGTAATGGGAGAGACGTGAATAGGATATCCCTGTGATGGTTCAAGTTAAAGCTTTGAAGTATCCCAGGTTGCGATGGATATGATCTCACTTGGTTCTCTATCTTGTGATAACATCTCAGCACTTCTGAAGATGTTATCACAAGATAGAGAACCAAGTGAGATCATGTGATAACATCTCAGCACTTCTGAAGATGTGTATGCATCTGACGCACATGTACATTTCTCACAGGCGGGGAGGCACGCTATGCTATGCACCACTTGGAAACAAGAACCAGAAACAGATGTGTGATCTGACTGGGTTCAGACTTAGTCGTAGATTAAGAATGGTTGTCAAGGTGCCCCATATCTTATAAATACCAAAGAAATGGATTGCATTACAAAGAATGAAATAAAATAATACATTTTGGGAGCAACTTGAATGTAGTTTAAAGTTAAAATTGCTAAATAATTGCTAAATAAAATTGTTGCAGTGTTTTAAAGAGTTAGCATGTGTCTGTTTCCTGAATGGAAAATGAGGGTAGTATACAAGTGCATACATTAAGTCAGTACCTCTAAATTAAAATAGACATGGGGTGGTCCAGCTTTCTAATCCACTGCCTACGATGCACATATGATATATCTGCAGCATGAGTTTGAATCCAGTTCACTGCTCTTTCAGCAAACACTCTTTCCCTTCTCGACACTGTCTTGTCAAAATGAAGCCATAAAGATGCCAGTAGCAAAATAAATAGGTATGGGTGTTTTCGATTTAAAATAAACACTTTAAACCTATCAGCGCACTGTAGTCTTAAACGTCTTTATTATGCATTATTTTCATCTTGTGGCTGGACAGTTGCATTCTATGGTGGACCTTCTGGAGGGGACACTTTACAGTCTGGATCTCATGAAGGTCCACTCCTACATGAATAAGGTGGTTTCCCAGATGAACACACTAGAAGAGGTAAGGACGTGTTATTAGTCTGAGAAGTTGCTCAATGACAAGGCTGAAGCTGTCTATGATCCTTTATTAAGAAGGACCTGAGGAGTCGAAATACATTTTTGAATGTTTTATTATTTAAATAATTAATTAAGTTCTAAGGTTTGTGATATACCTAATCAACATGTTGATAAGGTACGTAGAGAGCAGATTGTTTCTGGTTTGTTTTTCACATTTTATCGGTACAATGGACGTCTGCATTCCCAGACAATCAAAACCAACCTGACACGGGACAATGAGTTTGTCAAGGACAGTATGGTGACTCTGACCAACCAGTTTAAGAGGTATGAGAACTACTCCAACATCATGATGAGCATCAAGAAGGAGATATCCAGTCTGGGCCTGCAGCTACTTCAGAAAGACCAAACAGAGACCAAAGTTCAGGTAGGACACACACACACACACACACACACACACACACGCCTGCTAGGCCAACACAAAACGTGACTCACAAGATACACACTCAAACACAATCAAATCAATTCTTACATGACACACAACCCAAATCACAGATTTCAACATCAATGTTTACAGGACACTGGTGATGAGAAAACGAAGGACGCCGTCAAAAATCCCAACAGAAAGCCCCCTGCGTCCAAGCCCCCTCCCAAACCCCCCAAAGAAAAGGTGGTAAAACCCAAGAAAGAGAGCACCAAACCGGGGAAGCCCATCAAGCCTGACCCCACAGCCAAGGCCAGGGTAGCAGGGCACCAGCAGGGTGTAGTGAGGGGCATCACATACTACAAAGCAGCCAAGTTGGATGGGGACAAGCACAGCACAGGCGCTAAAGGTAAGAAAAAGGAGAGAGATACACAGACAACACTCTCCCCCAGCCAGATGTGGCCATCCTGAAGGCAATGTTCGTCTGTGACTAGCTGAGTTGACTGCATTCAGGTCAGCCTGTATGAGCTCATCGGTGCTCTGCTGTGACCGACTAGTGAGAGTTACATATTAAACCAATTCAAATCACTAGGTTATCTTGGATCTGAGCTACATTACACTGTGCCAGATCAGCATTGCGACATTCTGTACTCCAGATTCCCTCCAAGGAAGTGGGATTGTTATGCTTTCGGCATCTCAAAAGTGCGACGGTGAATCCAACAGTTCCACAGCACAAGGTTTATCCGGATGTTATTCTCAAGGCGTGATTTGGATCGTCGTTGGATCGATTTTGATTTTGTGCAGCAAGCAGGAAGTCCAAATCATTTAATGACATAATACGCAGAGCTAACGGAATTCTGCTTCGGTGCAACGCCGCCACAGACCTGACAAGCCTCCGCCTCACTCCCTGCACGCATTTTTCGTCACTGTGCAGATGAAAGCTGACTAAACATTTGACTCCTATGAATCCTACCAAGTGTAGTCGAATGGATAGGTATGCTGGCTTGAATAAGAGTTCAGGAACACATACGCTGTCAGGTCATGTGTTCTGCCATGCCTAGCCGCTGAACACTACATTGGTCCGGGCACACTTGTCAAACCAGCGAAGCGATTCAGCTTGTTTCCATAATCTCTCCCAAAGAGCAGGTTTTCTTTTTCCAAGGTGAAAGTTTGTCGGAGGTCATGTGTCCGTTAGCTGAGGGACAATGTGACTTGGGAGTCATCAAGCTACGCTGCTTCTCTCTCGCCGCATATTTTGAATGCTTGACCCCTGCTTGACCCCTGTCCATTGACTCCTTAAGCTCTCTCCGACGACCTGTGTCGTTGCTAAGCCCTGCTGACACGCGGTCAGGCTTTTTGCGGGTAATTATCTGTGGCGCTTGTGTAGCCGGGCGAAGGCGTTTTATCTCACACATCTGTCTGGCAGCACAGGAAGTGGGAGGATCGGTAACAGAAGGGCCTCGGCCTGGCCCGATCCTCCCGACACGTCCTCTGTTCTTCCATTCTCTCCCCGTGGCCGGGGATAAGAGCATGTCATGTGAGGCCGAGGAATTCGGAATCCAAACAGACCCAGGCGGAGACAGCGGGACACACTTGGTTAGAGCAGGGGACAGAGGGAGTGAGAGGAAGCTGGCTCGATCTGTCGGCTGCATAGCTAATGCAGTCCACTTTGATGTGGCCCAGGCAGCTCTGTGGCGAGGCACTGTGTCTTTCTTCCTGACAGAGGTCTCGAGTCCACTTAATACAAGGGAATTGTGAACTGACCGACTAATTATCCAGGTAATTGTCATGAAAACTAGCGAAGACAAGGCCCTGCCCAGAATTGTTCTTTTGTCTAAGCCCTCCTGTGCTCGGAGTAACTTAATCCTGTGGCCCGCTTCCTAACACTATGTCTCTTTGTTTTTCAGAAAACGCCGCCAAGGCTCACGCTGTTCACCATGTCAAAGAGGCACACTCCGAAGACGAAGGCACCAAAATCCTCCTGGAAACCGTCGAGGGAACTACGGCTGAGTTGACGACACCCACGGAAATGTCTCCCACAGCCGTAACCACAACGGTGGCAGCAACAACATCTGCCAGTACCACGGTTCCATCCACCACTACCACCACTACCAGTGGAGCCAGAGTGGAGAGGATAGACAGACCGGCCCCAACCATCATGCTATTTCTGGACAACTTAGACAACAACAGCCGGCCAATCTTACACAGAGCAGGTAGCCTGACCTTCACAGTATAACAACTACATATCCATATTGCCACCTGATAAAGACAGTCAGTGCTATGACTCTGTGTCCAGCTGTGGGAGTTTGGACTATCAATCCATTATGTTTATTTTATGAAGCCCTTTTACATCAGTAGTTGTCATTATGTGCTTGTACAGACACCCAGCCTAAAACCACAAAGAGTAAGCAAAAACAAGAAATTGATGCACAGTGGCTAGAAAAAACAGTCAGAACCTATGAAGAAACCAAGAGAGGAACCAAACTCTGAGGGTTGGCAAGTCCTCTTTTGGCTGTTCCAGGTGAAGAGTACATTACTTTGTGGTACCACAAGAATATTTCTGCATGTTTAGATAACCAGTGGGTGAAAAAATATAGACTGTCTGTGTCCTGGCTCTTCAGTCAGAATCCAGATGGAGCTGGATGACCAGGTGGGCTGTGGTCAGTGATAGCAGGTATAATCAGGCGCCAACTAGATCTGCAGCACAACCAGGAATACTTTGGACGGGGACAGGTAGTCGTCCTCAGGCCAGGTTGTCCTAAGGGCTCATGCCCTCCTAAGATTCTACGGGACACCAGATCAGTTAGAGGGAGCATTCCTCGAATAAAAAATAAACTGCTTATACTGACCCAACTAATGCAACATATAAAATGGGCAGTCAGGACAGACTGACCATAGCCTTGCACAGATTGTTGCAGCATAAAACTAGGCGCTGAGACCTTGGGGTCCGGAGACACCGCGACCACGTCCAAAAATAACCCCCGGCCATGACTCTGTGTCCAGCTGATAGAGACAGTCAGTTCTGTGCCTATGTGTCAATTTCTATTGAGGATATACTTTGCATCTAGCTGTCTGAAAATGTGTGGCTTTGAAATTGAAAATGTGTACAGGTCATTATGTATACTATTTTCTGCTGATTTATGTGTTGACTGTATTGTTTTACACCTGGCAGGGAAAATCCTGGACTGTGAGGGGACCCTTGCCTCCATTGAGCTTCCAGAGAAGCAGCACAGCTACGGGCGAAACGAAGGAGCCTGGATGAAGGATCCGCTGGCCAAGGACTTCAAGATCTACGTCACCAACTATTACTACGGCAACAACCTGGTGGAGTTCCGAAACCTGGATAACTTTAAACAAGGTGGGCATGTCATAGATATGTAATGCGTGGAATTCTCTGGTAATTGTTGTATGAGGTAATTGTGTTTCTTTTGAACATTGGGTTTTCACTGAAAATGCATGGAATGACATGGAAATGACTGTAACATGGTCTCTAATAATCTCTAGTATACACTGCAGTAACTTGAGACTCAAACTGATGGGGCTTAGTTGTCACACTGTTTTTATTTCACACATGAAGTTCCTAAAACAACTGGATGAGACTGTCAGTTTGCGTTTCCCAAATATCTAACACAATCGCAGGAAAAACACAGGCTGCAGTTTGGAAAGCAGATGCCTACTCCTGAAAAGAAGACTAATCTGTCTGTAGAAACGAAAACAGTTCTCTCAACAATTCACAACGACCAAACAGCAGCAATGTTTTTCAAAGGAACTTATCTTTGAGATAATCTGTTTGCCACAATGAGCGCATCAGCCGTCGCCAGTGTAGCACTGGCTTCCTCTTCATCATGTGTAATACTGGGAAGTGTTTTTAGAAGCCTACTGTAGCCTATGATATATAGATTTCCTCCTATTGTAGAATATGTGTCACTTCATTGACCTGGGCTGTTTGCTTTTAAGATCAAATTATTTGTTTTGCTCTCAGTTTGTCATTGTCAGAAGATCTGCTCATTTTGGTAATTGGCATGGTGTTACATAAAGGTCTCCTAATGCCTTCTGTCATGTATATTACGTAGAATCAAATGAAATTTGCCTATAATAGACAAGAATAATCTGGGTCTTGTGAAAATGTTTTTTCCCCCATAAAAAGCCTCTGCAGAAATATTAGCTCTGACACTAAGCAAAAGTTGATATGGCTTCCCTATGAAGGGGATTTTTCTTTAATGGGGGTGGGGGGTTATATAAAAAAACAAAGCCCTGGGCCAATGATTTCTTAATCCGGCATGATCCCCACCCCATTGGACAATGTTTATCCAAGCATGCAGAGATTTTCCCCAGTACTGGTGGTGGCTTCACAGCAGAGTGTGGATGACAGGAACCTTTATAGACTAAAACAGAGAAAGTGAAATTGAAGCGACATGCATATGCAGACACTGTTAGATCCCTTTATCGTCTCTTCATACATGAGTTATCCTATGTGAAGTATTTGTTGTTAACTAAAGCCAAATAATCAAATTATGCCACCTCTCAATCTCCCTCAGCTTATGAGATGTTTTAGTTAAATTACAGGTACAAAAACTTTTTGTACAGTTCTGTGCAAAAGTCTTAGCTGTTTATTTGGGGAATAATGTATAATATATGTTTATTTGTAAGAGTACATATATATATATATATATATATATATATATAAAGTACATCCCTGTAAAAAACATCCCTGCTTCCGCTGAACTTTATTAAGCAAATTAAATCAATGTTGTCTTAACTAATTCATTAACAACCATGAACAAGCTCTGGAGTGAGATTTTCACAAATATAGATATTACAAAATAATTAGCACTAATGTACGTACAGAACACATTCTGGAAAATATATCCTTCTTCAGGTTTCCACTGGTTGATTTAGTCCCTCACAGTAGCTTCATAAACATCTAAATCCCACTTCCTGCAGACGTGTGTGACACTAATAACAGGACTTTCTCTGTTAGGATTTATTTAGACAGTCTGAACAGAGACAGTATAACACAACCGGTCTCATATGAAACCATTATACAAAACATTGTACATCTATTAACCACTAAAACTAAGCGGCCGGGGGACGGATCCTGTGCGTCCAACAGAAGGCTTCAGAACTCGGCTTAAGTGAGCTGTGGGTTAAGCTACAGAATGGCGTTCTGCATCAACGAATAATGTCCCCCTGAACCTGCTGAGTTGTTTCAATAAGACCAGGCCATACTCCCGAAATAGACATTGGCAATGTTTGCATGAAACCCTGTGATGCACAAAACAAAATCTCCTACACTTAACTGTGTATAACGGCATGATATTAACATACTGTAGGAAGGCAATGTGTCATTCAGTTTGCACTCACTGAAACATGTCTGTATTTGGGCCTGTCAGGTCGCTGGAGCAACCTCTTCAAACTGCCTTACAACTGGATCGGCACAGGCCATGTGGTCTACAACGGAGCCTTCTACTACAACAGGGCTTTCACCAAGAACATCATCAAGTACGACCTGAGGATGCGCTACGTGGCCGCCTGGACCCTGCTCCACGACGTGGTTTACGAGGACACCACGCCCTGGAAGTGGAGGGGCCACTCGGACATCGACTTCGCCGTGGACGAGAGCGGCCTGTGGGTGATCTACCCCTCGGTGGACTACGACTACGGCCAGCAGGAGGTGATCGTCCTCAGCAGGCTGGACCCCGGGGACCTGTCTATGAAGAAGGAGACCACCTGGAGGACGGGGCTGAAGAGGAACTCGTACGGGAACTGCTTCATTATCTGCGGGGTGCTGTACGCCGTGGATGTCTACAACCAGAAGGAAGGGGAGGTGAACTATGCCTTCGACACCCACACCAACTCGGAGGCCGTCCCGCGGCTGCCATTCACCAACGAGTACGCCTTCACCACCCAGATCGACTACAACCCCAAGGAGAAGGTCCTGTATGCCTGGGACAATGGACACCAGCTGACCTATAACATACACTTTGTCGAGCAATGAGCACAGTCGTTTAGCGTTCAGATGAAGTGTAGGCGCAAAGTGAAATTCGAAATGATGTCAGTAATGGACGGTCCAAAGGCACCAGGTTTGGATGCAGCTGCCATTGTTCCTCTTTCAGTGCACGCTAATCAAGACATTAGACAGCTTACATGGCGTTCCATACACCAGTGCTTCGTGCTCAGTGTGAACAGTGAGTGTAGGACTGGGACAATGAACCAAAAGGATTGACACCCACCCTACTGATCACTGATCATAAAATGTATTAAGATAAGTAACCTATACTAGAGAAATGTAACATTTGAAATGAATCAAGTTTGGTAATATGGCGGATTGTTAAAGGGACAATTGATGGCTTATCGTTTTTGCATCAATCAAGGCAATTTATTGCAAAACTGATTTTTGTCCAAATCCAAAGCTCTGGGCTGTTGGTATGTTATTCTAAATCACAAACTGTGCATTAATTCCACCCATATTAGTTGTATGACCATTCAAAATCCATCCTCTCATCTAGCACTTTTATCATCTGTCATTGTCATTTCAGGCCTATTGATGTTACCTGTTTTTGTCTAGAGGTTGCTGGGTACTCTGGTGTAACTGTTTCAGCTGTTTAATATAGTGAGGATGATGGAATCTCTAAATATATATGTATATAACTCACAAGAACAATATACGCAGGTTTTTAACTTACTATTTTATATTCACTTGTAATATACCTGAAATGTCTTTTTTATCTACATTGGTGTTGCTTTGCAAACATTTTGTATAAGCTCATATTTTTATTTTAACTGAGAGTGGCTGCTTGTAATATTTCCACATTCATTACGTCTACATCTGTCAAATCATTTTGACGTTTTTAAAAATGAACTGTTGCGGAGGTAAATGATGTAAATACATACAAATGTACAGGACCGTCTTCTAAAGGAAATTTAATCCATGAACCTCCATGACCGTTTTATCTATATAGGAAGTCAAAAATAATTATGCCTGTATGCAGTACATGAAAATGTATTATAAGCAATAATGAAGACCACTAATTCAAGTTAAATATTGCCTGAATACATTTGAAGCATTTTGCTATAATATCTGATTCACTTTAAAACCACCACTTTTTTACTTGTACTTATTTTATGTTTTTCTTAAGTTTACACAGAAACGTGCACAGCAAATTACAGCACAGCAGTGTATTGATAATTTCTTGGTGTTTGATACCAATTTTTTTACAGAAAAGCTTTTAAGTGGCAAACCCATATTGTAAAATGGTAGCTGATGTGCCAGAGATTATGAACATTGCTTAATGTAAGGAAGTCTCCACACTCAGGATCAATGCACATTTCATATTTAATAGCTATGCTTTCGGTCGTCAGACCTACATATGTGCAGAGGGGATAAACTACACCCAACCTACTGTGCTTTTGTCTGCGCTATGGAAGGAATAAAACAAAATTCAGTTTAAAATATCTGCTCTCATATACTTATGTTGAAAGGATGCAGTTGAATGACACAATAGTTCCTCCAAAGTTTTTTGTGTGTTTAACTCTTTAACTGAATAGCACCCAAAAAAATTTCCAGGACAAAGGTCATTCAGTTCTTGATTCGAAAGCCTAGGGAAGAAGGCTTCGAAGAAGTTGGCCCGCCCTGAGGTCATGGTAAAACGGGCGGGGGAGGATGATTATCTGGCTTGGGATCTAAAACAGTTTAGCTTCAACTGTGAGCTCCGGTCCAGGCGTTGCTGGAGGCAGGAGTGGAAATGCAGCATGGGATGAATGTATAAGGGGTGTGGTCCTCTCGTGTGCTCTTCATTTGGGAACACTACTGAAAGTGCACTTTTGCAGTTTTCATCGCCAAAACACAGCCAACGACTGGGAGGCACAAATGTAAGTGTGATGAACAATGCTTAAGGATTCTTTTTTTGTCCATGGCTTGCTTGTCAACTCCGCCGGTACTCAGAGAGGCCAGTCAGTGTCAGTGGCAGTCCCATTTAGTAATGAAAAATAATGACAATTCAAGTGACTCAGGGTTCTGTATTCCCCTTGTCTAACACAAAGGCTATCCTGTTACACAGAGTGATCCTGTTACACAAAGGCTATCCTGTTACACAGAGTGATCCTGATACACAAAGGCTATCCTGTTACACAGAGTGATCCTGTTCACATCGACAGGGCCTCCCGCTCCGGCGATGACCCTGTTCACGATCTCGCACCAATTTCACAGTGTTGAATTAAGCTAAGATATGAAGCTCACTGTGTCCTTCCTGACAGCAAAGCGTAGTGTCTCAGGGTTGTAGATTACCTGAGTCCAACCCCAGTATATGACGTATATCGTAGAGTAATACTATCATGAACAGGAATGAACTGGGTTAATGTGGAGCGATGCCTCGTCCAATTATGATGTCACACCGTAGAGGCCTTTGCGTGTTCGCCTCCACACCCTGTTCTGAACGACTGCACAGAGACCTCGCTGTATATCCGTCTCATTATGGACATAAGGAAAAGCACCTCTCCAGCCAAGAAAACCTCAGGGTCACTAAACTCTGAAACATGGGAAAAGAAATGAGATGATGATTGAGGGGGCCGTGATTTTGTGATCGCTTGCAGAATATTATAAACAGCTGAAGATGTGTCTGGCATCTAAACTTTCTTATTGTCAATTTTCTCCCTACTTTCATGATGTGCAATTTACAATTAAGTCTCCGCTTCATCTGGCAACTCCCAGCACAGTCTTCATGACCAGAGGCATCACAAGGATCACAATACATTAGGGGCTTAGCGCCCCCAGGACAGAAAGTACAGGGTTATCAATGTACATACGGAAAACTTCCATGTACGCGCTAGCAGCCTACACATCTACATTGTCATAATGCACGATTGGAATTATAGATGAATAGATCAGGCTTTTTTTAAATAAATTTTTTTGGGTCAGCTCGAGGTCAGGCGCTATTCATAAAAGGTCCGGGGCTATAGCGCTGGACGGCCAGGCCTAACGATGCCCCTGGTCATGACGTGTCCTCTGAAACACATATGCTATTCAAGATGTCTAAACCAGAATCCCTACATGCTGGAGAGAACACATTGTTTGACTGAGCTCACACAAGTAGTCACCAGGTCTCGTAATGATGCGGCTAGCTGAGGCTTTAACGCTGCTCGGTCCAGAGTCTCCGTCTGAGATTTCATCTTAAAGTGACGTTGATAGGACCCATTCAAATTAATAAAAAAAAACATCAACATTTGACAATCTCATATATAATATAGCCAATACATTCAATTTCTATGAAAAATTGTACAGCGTGTAAAACACATTGTATAGTTTTATAATCTAAGAAAGAGATTATAAATTTAATGTTAAGGATTTGCTTCTGCGTATATTTATTTTTAGTCCCACTAATGACATATTGCTAACACATTTCGCTGATCCCGACTAAATGAAATGTGTTGAGGAAACAGAGTTCATGAACGCTTGTCCAGAAAAATATGTGCAGCCTCAAAATGAGATTAATCAGGTCCTTTAAGACTATTTCCTGCAGCGAGACAGTTACTGAATCTGGGGAGCAGGACTGCGACAGTGAACAACAAATACGGAGTCAAGCCTTTCATTATCTGGAACGTGACCAGTTGTCTGGTCATCAAACATTTAGGCTTCACGAGGTCTAATGCACAAGACATGGCCCAGAGGTCTAGTACATAATAATTGTTCAATTAAAAAGTATTAAGGTCCTTTGCTTGTCTTTGACACTTGGCACTCACACAATTCTGTGCAATGTACTTTGTTGAAAGGGACTTTCCTCCAGTCTGGTAGTACAAATGGAAGCCATTGTGCCAGACACAATGGACTCTTTGGAGAATATGGCAGAGGAGTGGTTGTGATGGGACATCAGCTACACATTTTGTACCAGCGCTTCAGACTCAGACAATCCCACTCAGACCCAGGCTGGTATGCGGTTTCTGCCTCCTGTAGTATAGTCAATGTTTATTCATTGGATCGGATGTATAATAATGATTAATTTATTTACTGTGCCTTGTCGACATTGTTGATTGAGCACAGCCTGTGTGTTTAGTTTTCCTTGTGTTATTTCCCCTATGTATTGACATTGCCAGTCAAATCTGAATACAATAGAGAAATTCACAAGAATAGATAAGAGGTAAGCCAACAAATGAACAATTTCCAAGTAACACAAAATAAAACCCATTAAACTTGATGACATTCTTTCAAAGCATCAAACAGATTTCAAATAGATTCAGCACTTGGCAAGGATATGGCACCATCTGGTCACTATGGTGACAGAGGATACATTTGTCAACAAACAGCCTATAAATACATGCAGGGTTATAATGGCTGACATGCCTCTTCAGACTGGACCCAGTCCTTTAGATAAAGCCTGAAACAATCAACAAATTATTGTCACATTAGTTCCTTATTCTTATTTTAGTGTATGCAGTATGTGTAGCAAACAAACATTTGAATGCTATCAGTCACCTTCAGGATGGTCGCTATGCTTGGTTGAAACATTTTCAACATTCTACTGTAAGACATTTATTTGAGTGAGTAACAGTACATTTGTATATTTGTCCTAGGACTGTCAGCCGAGACGGCTAGATATCACCATCCTTATTCGTAATTTGTTCCCAGGAAATAAGAAATTAGCAATGTCAGCGCTTGGACATAGTCAGAGGTTAATATAATATTGCATTCATTTCTTATGTGCATGACATTTCTTATGCAGGCAGATATAGACTGAACTGTATAAATTGAGGTAGGGTTTCAGATGCCTTCAGAAGATGTGAATGGACTCTGCTCTCCTAGCTTCAAAGCGGAGCGCATTCCACCACCGGGGTGCCTGGACCAAGAAGATTTTTAAATGGTTTGAGTGGGTGCTGCCCTCTCATCTGATGCTGCTCCATAGACAAGCACCTTCATCTTGTAGTGTATGTGAGCCTCAATTAAGACCCAATAATGTGTGCCAATTAGCAAGTAGCAAGTAGCAAGTTGAACACTAGGCTGTCAATGTTCTGGATACATTTCCAGGGTTTGATTGCACAAGCGGGTAGCACAAAAGACAGCTGCAGTAGCCCTGACAGAATATGACAAGTGTCACCTGGTAGGAGTGACAGTCCAGCTAGGATGCAACCAAAGAGTGGGCAGAAGGTTGAATCTGATGGTTTAGTCTTTAAGGCAGTGGATAGATCTGGGAGGATAAGAACAGGAGGGGGACAAAGAGCAGAGACTTCATGGCACAGAGCAAAGCGTTCTCGGTTGAGTGATCGGTTTTGAAGCCTGACCAGTTAGGGTCGAGAAGATTATTCTGAGAAAGATAATGAGAGAGTTGGTCAGAGACAGCGCACTAAAGTGTTTTGGAAAGAAAAGAGAGAAATGATACCGGCCTGTCCTTTTTGACGTCAGAAGGTTGTCGGTTTCTTGAGGAGTGGGAGGGACTCTGGACACTTTGAAGTTGCAGATTGTGGTCAGGGATAAGTTGATGAGAGAATCTAGGAATGGGAGACAGTCTATAGAGATGGTCTGGAGGAGGTGAAAGGGGATGGGGTCGAGAGGGCATGTTGTCGAGCGGTTGGACATAATTGGTTACAGGAGAGGGGGGAGGTCAAGGGCAGCTTTGTGTGGGACCAGTCGAGTCATTAGTCTGGGTGAATGAGGAGTGGATGTCATCAACCTTCTTTTCCTATGGGTTGACTAAGTTGTCCGTAGAGAGCGACAATGGGGGGGTTATAGAAAGAGGAAAAGGTGAGAGAGGACAAGAACATGCTGTTGTATGTAAAAACACCATGTGTCATGACATCATTTGTCTCCTACAGTATTTCCCTGTCCCTCCTCACTACTTACTGGCTCCACTGAAGTCAGGCTTATCATCATGTTCCAACGGGAACCCTCCGAGAAACAGAAAGATTGAGTGAAGGAGAGAAATCCCCAAGAAGAAAAAATACATCTACAAATCACTTCCAGACTGCATTAAGCCTAGCAACACCCTCTTTGCATATTTTTACGAAACAAAAGAACCAATAAAACATAGATCCTGATATTTATCCGGGCCAGCTTGAGAGGGGAGGGCTGCATGAGAAGGGAACGGAAAGGGTGAAGCAGAACTCTGCTGGTTGTTGTGAAGTTAAGCAGAGTAGAGTTTGACCCATTGAGTTGGGGCTGGGCCAAGAACAATGTACTACAAGGCCCAGTCACACCTCTAATACAATCAGCTCAGGGCTCAGCATGACATTCCAACAGCTGGCCTGGTGGCTAGTCACCTCACCCTCACTTATCTACAGTGAGCCTGTGCCATCAGTAAGATCACTCTCTGACTTAACATTTGGTTTGAACCTGCGCAAGGGAAGACATCAATAACACAGAGAAGCTGTCAGACTAGAGACAGGCAGTTAGATAGGCATTGGAATATATAAGAGTTTTTTTATAATATAAAATATCTGTACTGTGCTGAGAGGAATTAAGTTCAATGTCTGAACAATTTTCTTTTCATTTCAACACTATTGACAGATATACGGTAGGTAACGTAATTTAGTTGTTCTCGACTCCAGGCTTCAGGACATAGGGTATGGCTGGTGTTCATTCTAGCTGTCAAATTAGGGACAGGGTTATGTCTTGGACACCAGGTGAATTCAATTAACTAGTAGAATAAAAAATAGCAGTAGAGTGACTTGATTAAACTAATATCTGTAAAACATTTTGTGCAATAAAAAGGAACAAAAAAGGTATAATAATTGTGCCGAAAAATAAGTATACCCAAACTTTCTACCATCAAATGGCAAAAATTGGTACATGTAATTTGAGGAAAAATACTACTATTGAACAGATCTGTTCTATAACAGCATGGAGACCGGGTTATTATGGTTGGGGGCTACTGCCTCGTAGGGCCTAGCCATCTTGCCCATGTTGAGTCAAATGTTACTTCTATATTGTACCAGAGAATACTCAAGAAACATCTGAAGAACATCTGAAGAACATCTGAAGAACATCTGAAGAACAGCTGAAGCTGAACTAAAGCTGAACTGAAATGTATTTTGCAACAGGGCAATGATAAAAACATGTGCATATCCACAAGATGAAAAATATCAAATCAAAGGTTATAGAATGGCGGAGAAAAACGCCCAAATCTTAAGGGAGACATGAAGCTGGCTGTTCATGCAAGAAAGCCCTGAAACATCACACAGAGGAAGATGTTTTGTGATGAACAGTTGGCAAACATTCTACCCAGTAAGCCGCAAAAACGTGTACCCCTGACAAAGTATGTTCAAATCCCACCTCAGCTCTTTCTGTCTCCACCTGTATTTGTACCGACCTTTACATCCCAACTCATACTGACTCAAAATAAAATGCATCACAAAAGAATAATGAACAGCGCAACCAGCTAATTGCATTAATCACTGTGAACTGTCCAGGTTAGTTATATCTTTGCAGAGATTTAATTTCAGACTCCATTACCTCCAGTTGAGATCAAAAGCAATTTCTGATGAGTCCAGAAAAATCTCAGAGGCCTCTAAATTTGAGCACTCAACCAACGTCTCGGTGGCCTTTTCACTGGAATGCTGTCTTGGCGACAACAACCTGAATCTAAACTAATGAAGAAAGCCACCATTGTGCCATCCTTCAGACCACCCTTTCCACTGACCACACACATCACAGCTGTTGTTCGCTGCTAATCTGAAGCCAAAAGCTATGATAGGCCTTTCTGCTGCCTTTCTCCTCTGTGGAAGCCTCTCGATGCGTCAGGCCTCTGGAAACCGTAAGCCGCTGATGCGCATTCAGTGGAGCAGAGGTTTACGGGATGACGAATGATGTTTCCCACGAAGGTGCCTCAGAGTTTGGGGTTGCCGACGGTAGCTAATTTGTCTAAACAGATGTCTGTGTCCCTGTGCAGCGTCCACTGGTTGTGATCCCTGTCATGGTCACGTCTTCACTCATCAGCGGAGCTATCCTTCTCTTTTACCTTGCTGTGTCATCATCACAATAAAGCCCCCTCGGCACAGTCACCAAAACATTTACATTCTAAGCCAGCTCTGTTTATGGATGCAGTCAGACACACTGTTGAACTCAGAATCATTTTCTGTCGGTAAACCAGGCTATAAATCAGGGCCTTTCTCCACAGCCTGGATCCTATTAGGGAGAGGCCATTATAAAGAGCAATGTGTCCGATGCACTTTAGAACAATTCCCCACAGCAACCACAGGCTATGTCTCCGGAGGTTGATCTGTGCAGCGAACCAGTGCTCTGAACTTCAGTACAGGTGTGGCAAAAACGCCCCAGGCTGATAACGAACTTTTACATTTGAGAGCCACTTGACTTACATGATACACAGAATGTATGTTCAGGCATTTAATGGTTTGACCCAGAGCATGTCCCGTTACATTCTGTATCAAGGGGTAATCATCACGCATCACCTTCTCGCTCCTCTCCAGTATCGTTCCTGCACGTGGAACGAACTGTGTTCAACTCAACACCTTCCATAACAAACAGGTCAGTTGGTGTGCCTCCTCTCAGCAGACATGATGAAAAAGGCCCCACTGCTGTTAAAATCAATTTCACGTGGTTGAAGAACTGGGAACCCCCATGAAATGCTCTGGCGTGCACACACTGTGCCACAGATATTCAGTTTCCTGACTGGAAGTGTTGAGACTGGATGGTTTATCATGCAGCTAATGCCTAGTGTTCCACAGAGCATTGGACAGTATTCATCATATATACAGGGTGATATCAAGACTCTCGCAGACGTCGAATAAAACACACCTCAGAACCCGTAGCTAATGCTGGACAGGTGGCAATGTAGGGAAACCAGAAATCACATTAATATTGCATGTTGAATTTCCTTTGAACGTGTAATAATTACATTTCACAGAGAAAATGAGTGAGTGTGTTGAGTGTGTTTTTAATATTTTTTTTGTCGAATGTTATTGAATTTTTGTTTAGTGAAAATTTAGTTCAAAATGTAAATACTCCTTACACACCAATGATCACCAGGATACTTAATCATGCAGATTTTGGCACAAGGCCCATCTTCCATAACATGTGTAAAAAACTGATAGAAAATAGAATCATGAGATGCAGGCTGTCCCACCTCGAAGGGGCTTACATGATGATTGACAACAGGGGTGGGCCTTTGATGGGGTTGGGAGTAATGAGGAGCTTGAATTCATTATCAACCACCACGGTGGCTCGCAGGTCTGCATGAACTCAAACATACCTTGTGAGCAAAAACAAATATTTTCTGGTCCACAAAATTCTATTTAAAAACAACCCTACACTTACTGCAATTTGGGTGGGAAAAAGGGTTTACTGTTTTAAATTTCACGTCTTAGTGTGAGTGATTAACCACAGCGGAAACTCCTCAGAAAGTAGCAAATATAAAAATTGCACATTATTGTTATTTCACTAGTTGAATAGTAAATTGAGTCTGGGGACCTATAAAGCAGCCTGCAGTTACCCATCCTTGATTCAAACAAATAGGTATCCAGAATGATCGGGTCAAAGATTAACGATGTGAGGTCATGTCCAATGAAATCTTAAAAATATCACAATGTCCCTTTAACTGTCTCTGAATTACCTAGAACGTTGAGCCTAATGCGAATGACTGCCCTCATAAAGAGATTAAAGTGAGCAGTAATTCATCTAGAAAAGAAAAACGGATGGGAGCAGTGAAGCTGCAGACTTCCGGTGTAATTGCAATTTCACCTTGAACAGTGTCCAAGTCAATGATATGAACATGACTAATCCATGATCTGTATCCAGTTTTCCTCAGAAACATGGGGTGAATGCGGCACAGGCCAGTATGCAAAATTATGAGAAGTAAAGTCTAAACATCTAAAAGCAGATTTACTGGAGTCTTGCTCTGTCCAGATGTTGGCAGATCTGCCTCTCATTTCACTTGTATAACAGGGGGAAGCCGGTAAGAATGAAGAGCATGAATAATTCCGTGACATTCTTTCTGAGGAATTGTCTGAGCTGCCTTTTGAAGGAAATGACAGGATCTATGACCGAAGAGTTCACTCTGGAGAAGATGGAATCCCACTGATAAAGCTATCGGTGGTCTACTATCATATCTCAGAGGACTTCATCCATACAGAGAGTTTCTGGAACTCTCTCAACATAAATTCACTGGATGCATGGAGGATAGAAATCAGAACACAAATATTGATCTTAAATCCCATAGCTTGTTTTGGATATCTAAGATGTTGGGGGTAGAAGAAAGTGGGATGTAACCCCTTTTTGGCTTTGTTCCTGTTTAATCTGGTACATATGAGCCAACCATTGCAACATGGGTATAATTGACTGTGATATACCCACAGGCTAAATATTGCAGAACAAGAAACAGTTCTATGGGAGTGGGCAATATACCAGAGGCTGAAAAAAGAGAGAGTGATCTCACTTTGAAAGTGTGAGTGCATGTTCAGGGGGTTACCAGACTGACTGACTGACTGAGTGAATAGTCCCAGCGAGACATGAAGTCTGGACAGCTGGGAGAACTGAACAGAGTCTAACACACTATCATCACATTAAACCTGATACGTTTCACTGGTCAGGGCAATTTTTCATACCATTAAAGCATCTTGGAACAACCTAGATTTGTCTTTGGAGAAGACGAGCTACAGGAATCCAGCCTAAGCCACTTTAATGTTCAACACTGGATGGTCACAGGCTGAGAGGCGCCAGGCTCTTTTCGCTGTTCAACACAAGAGACTAATTTAACAAAGACGTCTGGATTCTCTCTCGGCGACATTTGGACCAGATGACCACCTGGTCCCGACCCCCTTCTTCTTTCCCTCAATCCTGCGTTAGTGTTATTGAGTAGACCGATCTCTGCCCTGTCACCCTTCATTTGTACAGCCAGTCACCAGTACTAACTAACCCATGGCAGCTGCTTCCATGTGGAATCAGAGTCATTCCCTGTCATTGTTTTCATTTTTCTCTCTGTTGCTCTTCCCCCCTCACTTGGTCTCTATACATTTTCTCTGTCTTTCTCTGCTGTCCAAACCAACAGTCGAGGGCAGGTGGAGACCTGGTGTTCAAGCAACATTAATAATTATGCAGAAAACTTGATGCTTGCTTGATTCATTACTTTATTACATTGAACTGATAATGTCAGGTGACCAATTCGTTGATAATCATTGAATTTCAAGTGTCGTAAAACGTACAATTACGGTTGTGGCCTGCTGAACTCTCTGACTTCCAATAACTAACCATGCCCACCCTTTGTACTACTGGACTCTATCAAGTAGTAAGAGTATACAGTACCTGTGTCATTGCTGCTATTCCTGTGTTTCATTTGCACATGCAGACTTACACCTTAACCTTGCACCTTAAACTTGCCCTCCTTGCACATTTAGAAGTGCCACTGTACTTGCATTTTCAGTTGTAACATGCACACGTCTACACCGGGAACCTTATTGCTACTATCCCTGCGTTTCAGGTGCACATGCTACTCTACTCTAATGCCGTTGAGAATTGCCACAACTATTAATCTCACTTGTAGATACATAATACTTAGTACCTGTACATTTTCCACAGCACATTTAGAATTGCTATATGTAATGCATTAATTGCACACATATATATATTTGTACATATTTCTGCACTCCTCCATTTGCATTTCTAATTAGTCGCAAACTGCATTTCGCTGCGCTGTACTTGTACTGTTCAATGACAATAAAGTTGAATCTAATCTATAGAATATCAGGGTTTTTGTCATTTTGCCTGTTACCTAACAAACGTCTATGATGAGCCAGATGAGCTCCCTAAAGGTTTAAATAGTGTCTGGTCCACAGTCAACATGCTTCACTCTCTGACACCCTACGTGGCCTTCCCACTAAACACAGATACGGCAGCCAACTGTGACATTTCTTGGGTGAGCACTTTGATAGACTCATTTCTGTAGACAAGGTGGGAGGATAGAAGTATTGCACGTCATGATTGTTCACAAAAGAGCGCAATCGTGCTTGAAAGTTCCAGTATACATTGAAAAGAGAAAAAATAAAGAAACAACATAAATTATCGCTTCATTACTTATAATGAGGGATGATGGGGAATAGAGGCAGTTGCGCTGGGCTGCCAAAGTATCTAATACGGGGGGGTGACTAACAGGGTGGTCTACAGCATGCCCTGTTATGGCCTGTTCTGGCTATGCTTGAAGAGCTCTGCTGTTGCTCTTCCTCCGACTGTCACTCACCGATGTCCCTAACCACAGTTCTAAATATAGGTAAGAGGAATATTGTTATTTCAATGGGAACAATAATGTAGGATTTGTAATTCAAACACAGATGTGTAACTCAGAATACATTTTCTATGAATCAGCAAAGGAAAGAGTGAAAGTTCTCCTGTGATTATGCCCGGTAGTGTAACACATCTGCTTGGTGGATGTCAGCCTGGGCGGTCGATCAGAGACTTGGCTGAAGTCGGGGTGAAAGAGGGAGAATGACAACTTTGTGTCACGTTAATGTTGTTGCTACTCTCCGTATTTGTGTCTATTGGATTGCATTATAACTAAGTTCTTCTCGCCGCCCAAGAGAAATTCCACTGGTGTCCGTGCCTCTAGCTTCTGGCTTGCAGTCAAACAACATGGTCTCTTGTCTTCCATTTGAAGTGACCTTTTAATGTGGAATAAACAAGGCTTAAATCCGGTTCTGGGCATGGGATTCAACAGAGTTAAAGGTTATTTTCTCAGGCCACACACTACAGTATCTACATATTTATTTTTAGGTATCTCTGGAAATAAATCGTTCCAACGAAAGCTGTATGGATGAACTGCAAATACAACACAATAAGTTATTAATAGCGCTCTTTATTGGGTATTTACAAAATGCTCTACACACTTCTTTCCTCAGGATAACACTGACAAGGGCGCTGCTTAAATCGGGCAGTCCTAGATCATAAGAACAGATAGCAAAAGGCTATCCCCTCATATCCTCGCACAACTCCCTTTCAACACTTGTCTCCCCCATCTAAAGCATGTGCCTCTCATCTGAAGTGCTCATTCTGCATGAACCAGGCTTTAACAAGCTCTCATTCACGGCGCTTGCAGCACTTCCTGGCCTAGGTCTGCGTGCTGTTCATGCATTCTCCTGTCCTTGACAGTCCAATGTTAACTCGTGTGAAAACAGCTGAGGTATCTTCCGACCAAAGCCCGCTAGTTAAGCACGGCTCTAAGTGTCATGAAACACCTCATCAGTACAGATGAATTACATGGGTTAGCAGCAAAATAAACGCACAGCTCATCAGCCAACCCCATGCAGTGAGGCCCCAGTCATTCACCATATTCAACTCCAAAACTATCTGGATGGGATGACATCATAGTGAAGTAGTGGGATTACTGAGGGGGCGGGGCTAAATGGTGCAGCGTTGATGTTAATGGGCCTGTAGACAAGGACTGGTAGTGTTGTAGGCATTAGCACAATACTCCTATGTCCAATGGTTCATTTCCACATTAACACATATGAGATTCTATTGTAACCAGGACTCGGGTTTGGGACTAGGGGACTGGGGGACTCTTTCAAAGGACTGAGACAAGGAGGCCAAAGACTGAGATGAGGTAACTGAGGGTTTATTGGAATTCTGCAGCTGCTTCTGTTCATGTTCCGACATTATTGTTGGAATTCAGAACTGCAAGCGTAAGCATGAATAATGGGGAGAACTATTTAGGAATCAATGGTTTAAAATGTTTAATGTTCTAAGCCAGGGGTTCCCCCTGGTCCATCTCTGGGGAAGAGGCCATGGCCAGAGGCATGGTTATGCTTAAAGAAACCCCATGTTTAGGTTTACGTCAGCTAAATAAGGTTTATATGACCCAAAGAGAAACTACTGCTTACATCTCCGTGCATGAATACACACTGTATATCATTTGACTCATCCAACTGACTCAGCAGTTTCGATATTCTTAGTCACCTATCAAACGTTAAGATGGTTTTTCCTAGTGTGACTTTGTGCAACATTAAGCATGGCTGTGTTGGAGGTTTTCCCTTTATATCTTTCTTCTACAGCTAAAGACATCCCTGTAATGTGTGTAGGCAGTGGGAACCAGGAAACAGGCACAGATGCAGTAACCAGGGGATTAATACCAGCCAATTGTCCAAGTAAGGGATTAAACAAAACAATAAGACACAATGGCCAACAAAACATATATCCAAATACAGGTATATGAAGACCGAGGCAAGTTAATACTCAGCTTAGACTGGACAGGAATAACGCTGCACAAGGATGAAACAAACACAGTAGTGGTGATAACAAAGAACAGGTGCAAGCAATCCTGGGTGAGTGTTCTGGTGATAATCAGAAGCACAGTAACAGAATGACAGAGACTGAGTACACCATGTACAGAAGCACAGTAACAGAATGACAGAGACTGAGTACACCATGTACAGAAGCACAGTAACAGAATGACAGAGACTGATTACACTATGTACAGAAGCACAGTAACAGAATGACAGAGACTGATTACACTAGGTACAGAAGCACAGTAACAGAATGACAGAGACTGATTACACTATGTACAGATAGACAGTAACAGAATGACAGAGACTGATTACACTATGTACAGATGGACAGTAACAGAATGATGCAGAGACTGGTTACACTATGTACAGAAGGACAGTCACAGAATGACAGATTCTGTGGTTATAGCACTATTCTACACACTGGCTATTATTGTAATGAGCTTCATCTCTAAACACATTTGGTTGTTCTCTATGGGAACACATCTGAGTATCAGTCATGAATATAAATCAACAACATTTATCATCCTTTATACGTTTGGTCATCACAGTACAGCATAGTAGAGTATACTTCAGCACAGTAATTTACAGTAGACTTCGGTATAACAAAATGCAGATTGCATTATAGCAGAGTATATTATATAAATCTAAATGCCACTCCTCTGTACAGTTCTCTATTAAACTCACCGATACTGTCATTTTTTATTCCACCATAGTTTAATTTAGTGTATTGAAATCTATGGTATTGTACTGTTCTTTACTGTATAGTACTTTAATATAGTGTATTGTCACTCTCTGGTATTGTACCGAACTCTACAGTTCTATTAATGCTAAATATATTTCATACATACATTCAATATGTAGTGGTCATTAGTGCTTTAATGCTATAATAACAATTGTTCAAATATATTTCAGGTTATAAATGTTTACGTTCCAAATGCATTTTATGATTCAATATGACTCATTATAGAAATATCAATCAAGAAATTCTTGCACTGCATTATCCTATTTTGCTATTTTATCAATTCCTACCAACACCATACAAAACTCTCAGAACCTCCAAAAAGGATGTGCTCCTTTTATTAATAGTGTGAGTGTGACTGTGTGAATGCCTGACTTCACCCCAAAGCATTGAACACGAGAATCCTATTTATAAGTAACATAGAAAAGTGATCCAGGGTCACTGGCAATTGGTCCCTGTGGAAATGAGTTAGCTTGTCTTGAATACCGGGTGCCAACAGCACCAGTCTTTACCTGGCCAATGTCAGAGATATTGATGGTACAAGCAACCAAGACAACAGCAGTTCTACCACACAAAGACTCCTCTACTGTGCTCAGTCCATCATGTGACTTGGTCTGTAGCCATTCACACATATTGATTCCTTCTCCACCAGTTCTTGTTAACTTCCTTGAATTAGGTATGTAGCCTTGACAAAAGCATAAACATGGAATCCCAAGCCCTCTCCTTCTCACATCCATTTCTTGGAGGAGTGGTTGTTTTGGGCTCAAATGACAAACTGTTTGTAGACTATTAACCATGGGATTTGTGAATCATATACATTTGTTGGAAATGTATTGTTTGTTACCATGACAATATTGAACCAAAGTAACCACAAACATATCATTGCGCCCTTGGCAACAGAAAGGTGGGTCTAACCAACAGCCCGGTAATTCCCTGGGTGTGGATAAAGACTCAGAGAAAAACACTGGAAACTGGGCTAACAATCAGAACATTACAGAAACATTACCTCAAGCTATAGGATGGTGGTCAAAATCTTGGACATCTTCAGAGAGGAGGTAAGAATGGTTGAGAAAACTTTATTGTTGCAGGGAAAATGTTGGAAGGCTCCCCAACAGCTCACATGAGAAACATTAACATATGGTTTCTTCTAGATTCTTGACAGAGACACTTCTTCCCAATGTAGTAAAACAAAATATTCATAAAGAATCCATTCCAGGAATACAAGCCATCAATTATTCATGATAATGTATCGGGTGTGTAATTATATTACGAGAAAACAGAGGTGTGCAAGGGATGTTAGAGACAAATGTTTCCCTACTTCTTGCATTCAGATATTGCTGCCTATTTACATTAACACCTATTTGCTTTTTGGTTTTGTTTTGGTTTGCTCTGTGCACTCCGCTCACAAATCTTAAATGTCATCTCAGCTACTTCAGAAAATACTTATCTTGCAATATTTAGGCCTTATTAATTAATGCACACTCTCTCAGAAGACAGAGGTGTCAACAGATTATTAATGCTCTCAGACTGATTTTATTTGAGTGTATAAATATCCAATGAAAATGATTGCACTTTTTACATAGTCAGCCAATTTTAGGTAACCAAAGTGTGAGCTAAATGTGTGAGCTAAATGTAGTCATGAAAATAGATATCATTATTTAAAAACAATATGAATGACATTGTTGCCCTATTTTAAGACACCAAACCTTTTTGGGACTAATTAATAAAATGCCCAAATTAATGACATATGTTAAGAATTTGTTCGCATATCCTTTGCATTAAATAGTCTGCAACTCATTCGCCCCTCTTAACCTTGCCAGAAACCACCTGGACAAAGCTGATGTTTTCTGGAAATCAATTATCTGGACCGATACATTTTTACTTTTTGGTCACAATTGAAACTGCTATGTTTGGCAAAAACCTCACACTGCCTATGACCAAAAGAGCTTTATCCCATAAGTAAAGCATGATGGTGGGAATGTCAAGATCTGGGGCTGCTTTTCCTCCTCTGGACCTGGTTGACGGGACATCATTAAGGGAAACATGAATTATGAGGTTAACCAAGAGATTCTTAAACAAAAGTCAGGCCATCAGTCAATGAGCTAAAGTTGAGTTTTCTTAACATTGTGGGCATCCCTGTAGGGTTCACATATTTTCAAACAGAACTGTATAACAGCACTGTATGACTGACCGGAATCACCTGCCACATGAATGAATGCAATGTGTTATATTGGCAGCGAGACAGGACAGCCTGCCCCCAACCCCTGGCACTAACCCATGTAAACCTAAGAAAAAAACACCATATACAAAACAGAATGTAGATACATGAACAGGAAAAAAAATATGTCAACATATAATTAATGTCAATCAAAGGATGTTAATGGCTTAGGAGTGACCAGAGTGAGATATGTACTGGAGCTCCCGCTACGATTAGAATATCAGATGTTAAGACGTAAACTGAGGTAGAGTGGCATTTACCTACGGTGGCATTTACCTGCAGTTATGTGTATAGAGAGTGTTAAGTTCAGTGATGAGTGTCACAAGAAGGCCACTTAACCAGAGTGTAAAGTTCACAGTGATGAGTGTCACAGGAGGGCCACTTAACCAGAGTGTAAAGTTCACAGTGATGAGTGTCACAGGAGGGCCACTTAACCAGTGTGTAAAGTTCACAGTGATGAGTGTAACAGGAGCGCCACTTAACCAGTGTGTAAAGTTCAAAGTGATGAGTGTAACAGGAGGGCCACTTAATCAGAGTGTGAAGTTCAAAGTGATGAGTGGAACAGGAGGGCCACTTAACCAGAGTGTAAAGTTCACAGTGATGAGTGTAACAGGAGGGCCACTTAACCAGTGTGTAAAGTTCACAGTGATGAGTGTAACAGGAGCGCCACTTAACCAGTGTGTAAAGTTCAAAGTGATGAGTGCAACAGGAGGGCCACTTAATCAGAGTGTGAAGTTCAAAGTGATGAGTGTAACAGGAGGGCCACTTAACCAGAGTGTAAAGTTCACAGTGATGAGTGTAACAGGAGGGCCACTTAACCAGTGTGTAAACTTCACAGTGATGAGTGTAACAGGAGGGCCACTTAATCAGAGTGTAAAGTTCAAAGTGATGAGTGTCACAGGAGGGCCACTTAACAAGAGTGTTAGTGGCCACATGTTTTCACTATTTATTCAAGTTTCAAACAGAATCTTTCAGCCATAGATTTCCTTGGCAACTGACAAGAACTGATGGTGAGTCAGTGAAGAAGGAATGTAATCAGAAAAACAAACATGAATCTCATTGCGTGATACCGTCATGAAAGACAATTTACTAATCGCCAGTAGCGTTGCCACCTAAAATAATGAGTTGATATAAAACACATTTTAATGAGGACATAGCTATGCATCTTCTATTATTATTAACATGTTACACATATTGTACAAACAAACATGTGTTGATGAACGGTAATTATTTCAGTATGTATTAATAAAATCTTGAAAGACATGTTTCAACATCACTACACTATCACATCTGGATTTTCTATCTGTTTACTGGTATGTTTTCCTCTTCCTTCAAAGATGTTGTTTTTTCCTGATTCAGGTTTAGGTATTCTTCAGTACCGATCACACCTGAGTTACAGTATCAGTAACCGCCATGGTTTACATTGCATGGGAATAATAAATATAATAATAAATGTCAGAATTACTGCCAAATCCTGTTTCTATTTACCGATAGGAATGTTTCAGACCCGAGTCCACTCCTTTTGTTCATTAAAGCACTTATCAAGTTACCAAGACCAACATCCTGTTTCCAGAGCATCAGCGGACCGAAGGTCTTCAGATGATGTCTACAACAGTTGTCTTTATGGTGACACCCGACTGAAACCATCAAATCCATATTCACAGAATCTTGAATGAATTCATTTCAATTCAATACAAACAAACAGAAATAAGCAATATCAATATTCTAAAACACTAATGAACCTGCATGTGTTCACTCAGCCCAGGGCTACTGTTGCATTCTGCAGCAGAGGCCCAGCTACAGTTCCAGAGTGACCAACAGGAGCAGTGTCAGCCAAGCCCAGGGGAGGCCAGAGAACAGTGCTCTGGGTAGACAAGGGAACAGCCCAGGGAGGAGGGCAAGACCCAGAGTCAGGGGCAGACCAGTTATTGCATCCGAGGGAGGCGATGGGGCGCAGACGCTCTTGACATGGAGCTCTGGTCAGAAACAGAAAAGGTAAACACACTCCCTTTAGCGATTTTATGTATTTTATATTCAACTGTAAAGTCATATTGCATGTTGTGATTCTTTCTGGCATATCCATGCCATGCCTCCTCTCCTCAAAATTAATATAACCATTATCTGCTCCTGATCTCCTTCTTATTTCTATTTTATTCGCACATTCCCTTAATCCACGAAGCCAGTTTAAAAAGTGCACTAGCAAAAGTGCACTTGGTATCTAAAACATCTTACAAAAATCAAAAGCCCAATTACTACAGCTTAAGTAGCTAACCTGACTAGATGCAGCATCTGGAACGAATGTGCTTTTATTACTTCCATAATGGTGGACGGAGGCTGCTGTTTACAGTCAGTGCTAACCACCTTAAAACCCTTTGATCCACGCTATCAATGTTAGAGCAACTCTCGGCTTCCATCTGCTCGACGAATCCCCATAAACACAAACAAACATGGATAAACTCGTTGTTTCACTTTCTGTTAAAGAGCTGTGGTTAAGTTATGGTCGCCAAAACAAATAAACCAATTTTATTATGCATGAAAAATTCTCTAAATGTGTTTATTATGGGATTTTCTGGGTTTTTGTGCTCTAGCTTTTCATGAATCACCTAATTTCTTCTTTAGAAAAGGTTTGCACACACATGCACACCGTCCCTACACTGCTTTAAATAGTCATGCTAAATCTCTCATACACTGAACATGCACATTTCAAGATGTTGCATTTGGGATATCTGCCAGAAGTGAATTTGATCAAACATCTGCAGACGGACTTTGAGAGAATAGCTGTTGACACTGCAAAACCACAACCCTCAGGTTCAGAGTGATTTTGAAACACATTTCTCATAAGAATGTCCCAGAGTGCCTTGCAACGCCAAACATGAAAACATTTATGGACAGCAGCAGGACAGATGGCCGTGGAGGCCCTTGTCCAGATCGCCAACACTGCGTCTTTGTCTGCCCACGACATCATTCTGTGAAGACGAAGATGTAGTCTTAGGGAAGGAGAGTGTGAGGTAACGTATGGTTTCATGTAGAGCCTGTGTTAATCGTGATATAATGTCACACAGGTTACGTCTGACCGTTCACAATGTTTTAGGGCTTATTTCTCTGATGATCTTTTATGGTTAAAGCTGTGGTTTAGCCCTCGCAGAAACCATAACAGGGTCTGGATATATATTCCAGTAGTGATGTCATTGGGTGGGCAAGGAGATCAAAACGCTTTTGACAGTAACATATAAAAAACACTACATGAATAAGGGCACCCTAAATTCTCTCTGAAAGGAATCAACCTCCCATAAAATCTTCTGTTAGAAATAGAGTAGCCACTGAACAAACTCAACATTTGTCATGCATTTATTTTCTAACAATCTGCAACCATTTACCACAGGCTTTCAGTGGAAACCATCATTCTACCAGAAGAAAGCATCAGAATACCAACACGTTCAGAACATGTCAATACGCAGAACCATACTGAAAATGCCAATCTTCAAGAGGATCATAAAGAAACCATCCAAATATGGACATCTAGATCACAGCCCAGTATACAGTGCCCCTCAGAGAATGTCATCAATCCACTGGTCCCTACAGAAGGCATTACAGATGCCCCTTCCCATTGCAGGGTTCAAGATAGAACACATCCCAGAACAACTGGCCTCATGGCCTCAAAGCAGAGAGCACATGCTTGTGACATAGGAAAGGAACAGAAATCCATCCCTCTCCAGATAATGCCTGCAGCTGTTCATAAACAGAGAGGCCCTACATCTGTTAGGCAGCATGTGGATGGACTACCCAAAATGAAAACCACCAAGACATTTGTTTGGGGCCCCTATGGACCCCTGGTGATTAAGAGTCTGTTTTGCAAAGCCATATCAGCAGATACACACCAAATCAGAAATTAGAACATTCATTCTGCCAATTCCATTGAATCCTTTTCTAGGATTTGTAAAAACATCTTAATAGACTGTAAACAGATTCACATTCAGCCGTAAGAAACAGTCAACCATAATGTTCCACCTTAACGTGAGGGGGAGCTGTGATTAAGTAACAATGTAATCTCATATACCGTGACCCAGAGCGATGCCAGAAGCAAGAGGGCACTTGGATCTTATTTCCAGTTCAGAAAAGGAGAAAATATTTCTGTTGGTCTTTTTGAGTGAAGGAGGATGTGGGTTTGATGACGATAAAAGCTTATAAACATACATGAGCATATTACAAACTTAGCACCGGTCTAACAAAGACGTAGCTCATGTTATCATTATGAGATATAATCAAAGGACATAAACAGATCGCAAACAGAAGGGCATTGTGTTAATGTCATGGTCTGATGATTTAACTGTCCACAGCCTTTTGGACAAAATAGAAATAACATTCAACTAATGGTGCAGCGAAAACAGAACTGAAACAAGAGGAATAGAATAAATACAAACGCCTGCCATGGAAAACAGCAAATGGATGAGGAAATACATTGTATTGTTTTAAGTCCCGCTGTTACTGTGTCCAATAAGTCCACAGCTGAGACATTTCGCATTGTCAAATATAAAGAGCAGTGGATAATTTCAAGTCCCACTAATTAGACCGCTGCTGAGATATGCCTTCTCCTATAACTGTACATGGTTTCTTAGCTTCTTTAAGGTACTGTTATTTAACATGGTAAGTCCACAGAGAACCCATTTTAATTTCCCGTGACAAATTGGGCAATGGCATTCAATTAAAAGAGGACATGGCAACACTCAGAACCACATCGATAATGTAAAAACATAACAACATGCACCTTGTACAAGGGGAAAAAACATCGGACATTACACTTAGTGAAGTGAAACAAAGATAGACTGATGCTCTGCTGGTGCATTTATCAGACAGTAACTTTGTTTTAGAAAGGGTGATTCATGATTAAAGTGTCAAGTTGAAAATATTTTTGCAATGGCTTCCAGTCATGGCCGACAGAGGACTGACATGAATGAAGTTCAGGTTCTAGGAGCGTTCGGTGTGAGCTACAGTGGGGCAAAAAAGTATTTAGTCAGCCACCAATTGTCCAAGTTCTCCCACTTAAAAAGATGAGATAGGCCTGTCATTTTCATCATAGGTACATTTCAACTATGAGAGACAAATTGTAGAACCAAATTGTAGGATTTTTAATGAATTTATTGGTAAATTCCTCTGTAAAATAAGTATTTGGTCACCTACAAACAAGCAAGATTTCTGGCTCTCACAGACCTGTAACTTCTTCTTTAAGTGGCTCCTCTGTCCTCCACTTGTTACCTGTATTAATGGCAACTGTTTGAACTTGTTATCAGTATAAAAGACACCTGTCCACAACCTCAAACAGTCACACTCCAAACTTCACTATGGCCAAGACCAAAGAGCTGTCAAAGGACACCAGAAACAAAATTGGAGACCTGCACCAGGCTGGGAAGACTGAATCTGCAGCTTGGTGTGAAGAAATCAACTGTGGGAGCAATTATAAGAAAATGGAAGACATATAAGATCACTGATAATCTCCCTCGATCCGAAGCTACAAGCAAGATCTCACCCCGTGGGGTCAAAATGATCACAAGAACGGTGAGCAAAAATCCCAGAACCACAGATCTAGTGAATGACCTGCAGAGAGCTGAGACCAAAGTAAGAAAGGCTACCATCGGTAACACACTACGCCGCCAAGGACTCAAATACTGCAGTGCCAGATGTGTCCCCCTGCTTAAGCCAGTACATGTCCAGGCCCGTCTGAGGTTTGCTAGAGAGCATTCTGATTATCTAGAAGAGGATTGGGAGAATGTCATATGATCAGATGAAACCAAAATAGAACTTTTTGGTAAAAACTTAACTCGTTGTGTTTGAAGGAGAAAGAATGCTGAGTAGCATCCAAAGAACACCATACCTACTGTGAAGCATGGGGGTGGAAACATCATGCTTTGGGGACGTTTTTTATGCAAAGGGACCAGGACGACTGATCCGTGTAAAGGAAATAATGAATGGGGCCATGTATCGTGAGATTTTCAGTGAAAACCTCTTTCCATCAGCAAGGGCATTGAAGATGAAACGTGGCTGGGTCTTACAGCATGACAATGATCCCAAACACACCACCCGGGCAATGAAGGAGTGGCTTCGTAAGAAGCATTTCAAGGTCCTGGAGTGGCCTAGCCAGTCACCAGATCTCAACCCCGTAGAAAATCTTGGGAGGGAGTTGAAAGTCCGTGTTGCCCAGCAACAGCCCCAAAACATCACTGCTCTAGAGATCTGCATGGAGGAATGGGCTAAAATACCAGCAACAGTGTGTGAAAACCTTGTGAAGACTTACAGAAAACGTTTGACCTCTGTCATTGCCAAGAAAGGGTATATAACAAAGTATTGAGATTAACTTTTGTTATTGACCAAATACTTATTTTCCACCATACTTTACCAATAAATTAATAAAAAATACTACAATGTGATTTTCTGGATTTTCTTTTCTCATTTTGTCTCTCATTGTTGAAGTGTGCCTATGATTAAAATTACAGGCCTCTCTCATCTTTTTAAGTGGGAGAACTTGCACAATTGGTGGCTGACTTAATACTTTTTTGCCCCACAGTATCTACTGGAGCTAGGTTATTATTTGAGAGGAGAATGTTGAGGGTTGAGCTGAGGTAGAGGAGGGATTTACCGGAGAAGGATTAGTAAATATGTTGGTTCCAGTGAGTCTGGCGTCATGTAAATATCGGTGGACATTTGAGCAGACTGTGAGTTTACAGTGATTAATGTTGATCTCTATGGTAATAGAGAGTAGATGAAGGTCAAATACAGTGTGTTAGATGTTACTACATCTATGTTGTAAAGTGAACAGAACAGCGTTTTTGTGCAGAGCTCGTTGTATGCAGTGGTTTAGTGTGGACAATAGGCAGGTGAATTCCATACACACTTTATTTCAGCAGGCATCGCATATATTCAGTTATCTTCTCTAGTGTAAGTCTCAGTGTTATAGCGCTATACTGTACTCATGTCAATTAATAAGGCAGATGGAAGAAATCTCTGTGTTCAGCTTATAATGTGGATGAACTGCTATTTATTACAATTTTAAGAGCAACTATGCACACGGATGGTAAGATTAGCGGCAAACATTTCAAAATCCATTTTGCAGGAAACATAAACCACACATGCGCTCTTGCATGTCAGCTTGAAATGTAAGAAAGAGGGGAGAACTGAATATGCATCATGGATTGTTATTGACTTGCATAATGCCTTTGACAGCTAATCAAGAAAATTATTTTAAAAACACATTGACCAGGAAGGTGCGTCTAAGGAAGTGTTTATAAGACGCCAGTGTCATGTTGCATTCAATGTCCAAGCAATAAGCTCCTTTTGCATTTGACCCAAACCATGTGAATTGAGAGGTGCATGGAGATGATGTTTGCACACAACAAGCACGTCGTTTGCATTTCCTCTTTGCCAAGATCATCCATCAACCTGACAGGCGTGGCCTATCAAGACACCGAATTGACAGTACAATCATAAACCGCTTCCAATGCTGATTTGGGGTATTTGGCAGTATGTCCAAACATCTTCAATCAATTATCAATAGTATTGATATTTAAATATGAAATTTCCTGGTCTTTCCATTGTAACACAGACTTCTTTGAATGTTAGAAGCCCCCAAAACATTCATTATGTAATGCATTTTATCTGCCTTTAGAAAAAGATTGCCATTTGCACTGCTATTTTATTCATTTAATTATTTTATCAATGATTTTTTGTGATGTACTTGACTATGGGTTATTAGTACAGTTGTCACATTTTGGTGAGGCATGTTAACATTCTGTTTAAAAGTATCTACTGAATCCTTATGATACAAAAGGAGTGTATATCTAAAATGCATTGAGGAGCAAAAAATACATCTGGCAAATGTCCTAACAACAACCTGGGTCACTTCACCAGAATAAACTGGGAACTGGACCAAAGTTCTAGATGTCAACGAAAAAGCTCCTTAAGAACGTCCAAGAAACATCCCCAGGATCAAACCAGAACTAAAAAAAACATTCAGTAGAGTATTTATACTGAGGATGTATTCATTTTGTTAGCTGGATGCAACCTGACATTAGTTAAACATCATTCTGTAACTTGACGACCCACAATGGTTGTTAGATGGGTTATATAACTGGGAGTATGTGGCTGTGCATAGAAACGCCTTTTGGTGCTTAGCCGTGTGTTACATTAACTGTCCCTGCATGGAAGTATTAACATCCATAGGAACCATTATTTAAATATAAAAGTAGGAAAACATCAAATAAACATTTTAATAAAATAAAAGTCAGTTGTTCCATCTGATCAATGATATTAGGTCCTTAGATTGGTAAGTGGCACGTTCATGGCACTGATGTCTAAGGAACTTGAAATAAATATATATACGCACTGTCTAAGGAACTTGAAATATATATACATATTTCAAGTTCCTTAGACATCAGTACCACGAATGTCAGGACACTTGTAACAAATTAACCCTTAAGAAACTTCTATTAGATAAAATAAGCCACATGCCCTAATGTTAGATCAAATAAGTCACAAATGCTCTCATGTTTTATGCGGTTAATTTCAACACTCTCTCATTGCCCCCTGCTGGAGGAAAACAACAGTTTTGTTCAGATCGGCATCGCTTTGATTCTTCCTCTCCTGTTGGGATTCTCACTCTGCAATTATTGACCGTTCCGGGCGTTTTAGCAAAATTAGATATACAATTACTCATCAAATAAATAGATTTATAATGTACATAGAGCAGGCTAAAAGTATTCACAACCATTGGTGAATAAAATATCACACACAATAAAAGCAACACAAAAATGTTTATAATGCAAAAGTTAATAAATTGAATATAAATACCAAGAAAATAACTGAATGCAGCATTTACCCGACTAGCTATGACACATCTAAATAAACAGTGACACAACCAACTGGGACACAGAAATGTCTGGAGAACTGTAAAACTCCTTGTTATGAAACTCAGACAATATGACAGTCAACTGAGAATATGCCTTGAACAGGCTGTTCAAAAAAGAATATCCAAGGCAATCAAGGTAATGGTTAGGCAAAAATCACAGAAGCAATTTGGAATTGGGGAAGAGATTTGGAACTGGGGAGAAGAGATCTGGAACTGGAGAAAGTGTCATCTTAGAGACAATGACCCCATACAGCCACACTGGAGTGACTTAAAATCTAAAAGGTCAATGTCCTTGAGGGGCGAGTCAAAGCAAAGACTGCAGCCCATTGAGAGTATGTGGGAATAGTTGACTAGTCTGTCATGGAAAAGGGTCGAGGTGAGACAGTCTTTGTCTAATTACTTCCAGAAACATTTACGAAACGTTGGCTAATTCAGATCTTCCTCTCTGGTCTACTTCATGTAAAATTCAATCAGCCATCGCTTGGTGATGATCAGACTCCCGTTAAACCATTGCTTCTAACGGCAAAGAGGCTAATAAATGAAAGGACAACCTAATAATGAATTACACCAAACATGTAATCAAGTGTCAAGCCCATGGGGTCCCGTGAGTAAAAACACAACCTGCAAAAACAGGGTTCTGTGTTCACTTCCTATGGGGATTAGTAGTTACATTTGCTACTCTTTAAGTAACTCTTGACAGGTGTCCGCTGAATGACGTAGTACAATGTCAGCTGTGACAAATCACGCATGACTTGTAGAAGCTGATACATAAAAAATATTGTTCAGCTTAGAAAACATCTGTTGTATATGGCAGGGAAGCAGTGTTGAGATGAACAACCAACAACCTGAAAGATCAAGACCTATTCTGTGGGTGAGTTGAACACCTGAACACAGTCCAGACAAACCAACTATATGATCAAGCAGTATGATCAGCTGATTGATATACTTAATATAGATGGAGTAACAAAACATACAAGCGGGTAGCACTCCAGGTACCGGTTTGGACCCAGTAAACCCTAGTTCATTAATACGGCAGCCATTTTGGTCAAGCACTCCAAACCACACTGCAGTATTGCTGCTTTTCCAAATTTCATAAACAACTTCCGCACAATTGTGAGAAAGTAACATTTAAGTATATGATGTGAAAGTCCACCTAAAACAGAATAATAGTTCACAGGTTTTATACCAATTATCTACTGAACGAACTTCCAAAGAACACAATACACTCTTTTTGTCAATTTATTTATACAGGAGAAACAGCCTCAAGCCTTGACAGCAAATTTGCGAATGGAATAGAGACGATCTTTCCTCTGCATCTTCTTGGTTCTGAGGGTCTCCTCATGCTTGTTGAGCCTCCTCCGAATGGCACGGGTCTTCCTGGGTCTCAGGTCTAGGGGCTTGTACTTCTTACCCTGAACAAAGACAGATACGATTTGATTAGAACTGTTCGATACAGCTCTTAAGTATACATGACCAATTTCTCGACCAATTCTGGTTGAATCTGGTCACCCAAACCAGTTGAAGTGGTCAATGTTGACCTTCAGGACAAAACGCATCATAACCCAAAATGTAATAGATCAGAGGGCTAATATCCACAGGGGTCATCCACTTCAGTTAGGATGACAAGATAAAAAAAAAGACAGCAAAATATTACTATTTTAAATTCGGAGATAAAATCCAGTTATATAGCTTTGGAAAAACAGCCCCTGTTGGGTATTGAACTGTGGCAACTCAGGTCCTGGGAATGTCAAAGACGACGATAGTGGTTATCTGTGGCTAGACACCGTAAGACTCCTGTCCACAGCTTTAAACTGTTTCCCAGGCAAAACATGTCTATGGCTGGTGTGGCTCTTACCTTGTAGAACTTCCTCAGGTTCTCCTTCTGAGTCTGGTTGATGACAGTCAGAACGCGGGCAATGGATTTGCGTACAACGCATCTAGGGGGAATCGAAAAATATCTAAGTTATAGAATATTTTCATAAAACTTTTTGTAAAGCAACATACATTTTTTCCCCCCTTATTTATATAAAATAAAAATAAAGAGGTTAACACCCGGTTAAGTATAGATAGTGCAAGTGCATAACTAGATAAATCACTTTAAGCATGTTGAAATTACACAAGTGACCCATCAGCCCATTACATGACCAACAGCCTATAACCTTTTAGTCTGTTTAAGTATGAACGTCATACAGCTCAAAGCGGGCCTATTTTCTAAAACTGACATTGCTTTTGGGGATGACGATTTTATGTTTTAGCGCTGTGGCTGTAAACGTAAAGCAAACATGGGAGCAACAAAGAAAAGTCTTGAATATCACTCTAAGCAATAACACTACATAAGGCAGGGTCTTCTTTAGTTGTTAACGAGCATTTGAAATGAACAAAGACAAATTAATGTAAAATTTATAAATGCTGATAAGACATGGATAAGGGACATTCTGGAGAATACTAATTTCAACACAATGCAATTTTGTACAGTGATAGAAACCGTGCCACGGTCAATTGAGATCCCCAGCAAAGATCAGGACGCGCTATTTTTGCAGCCCAAATACTTACATCTTGGAGAGCTTGGAGGCAGCGCCACCAGTCACCTTAGCTACGCGGAGCTGGGACAGCTCTACCTTCAGGTCATCCAGCTGCTTGAGCAGCTCCTCCTTCTTCTTACCCCGCAAATCTCTAGCCTTGATCTTGCCCTGTGAATATTAACAACAACGGGTACACGTTTCTTTACAGAAGTTCATGAGTTTTAAAAATCATTTTAGTTTACTAGCCAACTACGAAAAAAAACATCCACGTCGATTTGTGCGAAATAGTATTCATACAGTATTATTATTAGGTAGCTACTTATAATATAGATGAATGCGGCATTGAAATAATTGCTGACATTTGATTACCTATGTAGATGGCTAGCTACAAACGACACAAAGTACAAGCGATTGTCTGATAACTAGCCATCCATGCATTTTCCTACTTATGAGCTAGTTAGCTTTTAGCTAGCTCACTTTTGGGTATTAATGGTGTCAACGAACAAAAAAAAGCGACTCTGCAGTATTCACTGATCAATGTGACCAGACAAGCTGTTCACTCTCATTAATTTTATCAACGGTGGTCGTTTAATGTGGATTAGACTGGGCAATTTTTATGAATTAAACGAAAGCCGCGAGCCTCTCACCATGTTCGTCGATGCTGCCACAGGAAAAGAAAGAACGACAACGTGTTCACGAATTAAGCTATCTTCCGGTCTGAGAATTTCCTTTAGTTACGTATCGATCAAATGCCTACAGTGCCCCTCGGTGGATTTACCAGAGAATTACTGTTACCATTTCTTCCTGATGCATCTCATGCTTCTTTACCTTAGTGCAGGGGTTTCCAAACCTGAACTACGGGTTAATTTTTCCTATCAATTGGTTCCCAGGTTACACCTAAACAACCAGGTGAAGAAATTAACCAATTAGTAACCTAATTAGTCAATCGAGTACAAGGAGAGCAAAAACCTGTAGACACACTGCCCTCCGTGGAACAGTTTGGACACCTCTGCGCTTTGTGTTAATGGTGAAACGTCACAACTGGGTCAAAAGCAGGGATGTCAAACCGGTTCCATGGAGGGCCGAGTGTCTGCAGGTTTTCGCTTTCACCTTGTACTTGATTGATTAATTAGGTCACTAATTGGATAGTTTCTACCCTCACCTGGTTGTTAAGGTCTGAACTGGGAACACATTTAAAGGAAAAACCAAAAACCTGCAGACACTCGTCCCTCCATGGAACTGGTTTGACACCCCTGAACTAGGTCATCCAAGACAAATGTCCTACTGGGAATGAAAATCTGATATCTCAGTGAAGGACATAAACACAGCATCAGCTTAAAGAGGTAGGCCTAAGTATAAAAAGCTGCACCATCATACCAAAAGTGTTTGTTTTTTTACAATATTTATTTGTTTAATTAAATTAAAACAAAACCATTTGTAGTAAAATTGCTCATTTTAACACTAGAGAAAGACCAAGTCATTTTCACTTATACTTGAATTAAAATGGAAATCTGGAATTTTTCAAGTAATGCCTGTTAGACTTTTGCTTTCACAAACCAAATTTATCAGCAGTTTTGAACGGATATGTCATTCTTTTTGCATGGCTGTAGTTTTAACTAGATGTATACATTCAGAATGAGCAGATCTTAAGGTTTCCAAAACAATTATCACTGAAATATGACTCAATTCAAAGACATTAGATTTATATAAAAACATTGATTAGAATGATACTCAAGACCTTCATAAACACAACCAAATAATAAATAAAAGAAATTATGAACTATAGATATATGCAACCATTAGAATATTTCAGTCAAATTGACCTACTGGCTGAAGATAGGGTCCAACAAAGCCCGGTCTTTTCTAGTGTTAAAATGACAATGACAAACCTTTGTGATTGATTAGTTATTTTAAAAACCCAACCGAATCTAACAAAACGTTAAAAAGTGCATCAGGTTTTCAAAGGTGACCTTGCAGTAGAGCGATCAGCAGAGTCTCAGCCGCCTGCGCAGTGATATCATTATTGCCGTTCTACAGAACTACTTCAGACCGATCGCTTTAAATCCCTCCCTACAGGCAGAACTATTCTGAAGGCATCTGCCAAGACAAATGCTCTTGCGTTCCAGCCGTGGAATTACATGCCATATACTCTTCTGAATAACATGTCACTGTTAATGTAGTTTTATTATTACATGTACAGGTGTTTTGTGCCCATATTAGGGTAAAGGGAGGACCTTGTGCGCAGTGCATCATGGTACTCTTTCCTGTTGACCCTCCCAAACTAAGGGTTGACCCACCACACAAACCTGACCAATGTGACAAATGCTACAGTCTTGTAATGTCATCAGACACATAGACATGTCTTGCTACATGATACGGTAGTGCAGACTGTTTTGTTCCTGTACCACACCTTAACTACTAACCATTTACTTTCAATTTAGAATAAAAAGACAGGTTCGCCTTTCTGCAGAGATTCAATGCATTCTGGTATAAGGCATGCATACTGTTTTCACTTGGCTTTACTCCAGTACAGTAATGCCCCCATATTGTAAGTGAACAAAAAGGGTCACTTTGTTCCTACAGGATGCCAATGGCCAGTGAGACAGAACATAAAGCACAAGGACAGATAAGGTGTAAAATACTTCAACATCAAACAAAATCACTTACATCCACTGATTTATAAAGTTCTCAAAGCATATGTACAGTTTTCATATATAAATAGACATATGGAATGTACTTTTAATTTACACAAACGCAAGGCAGTTTAAGGTAGAGCACATCCTCAGAAATCTTATTTAGATACCCTTCAATAATTATGTACTTATTTCACATTATATTAAGTCACTTCTGCCTTTACATAACATTTAAAAAAGAAAAAAATACATCAAAGCCACTGATTCATGGCTATCATTCCCCTTTAAGAGAACAGCAAACCTGCCTCAAGTTCTCTTTTTTACAAGGGATTTTCGTACATAAGCCCTCGAGTTAATATTGTTATAGGAAAGAACCAAATGAAAGACTGTTTTGAAGGGTCCTTCAGAAATCTTGAGAGGTTCCACTCACCTGAAGAGGGGTTGATTTAGAGTGGTAGTATTAACAGGGGTTTAATTATCATGCACTCACAATCCAACTAAATCTCTTTCCCAAGCATTGACCATAGGTAGTGATTGGCAGTAAATACCATTTTCTCTGTCTGAATTCAAGGGAAAAGAGAAACATTGGAGCACATAGACTTACATTATATTCTCTTTTAACACATACTTGGATCTTGGATCTCATGTTAACTGGATTCCAAGAGGGGCAAGGGACTCGTAAGGTTAATATTTACCAACAGATGAACACCACGTCTGCTTGCGCTGTTCTGTTTGTAAATCAAATCACATCAAAAAGAAAAGAGCAGGAAAAAGTCCTTCCCAGGAAAGATTGGAGCTATATACGGTAGGATTCGGAGTCCTGCAGGAAACCGTTTTAAAGCTTGGGTAGTGTCCTCTTCACAATGTTCAGTTGTTTACCACAGTGATGGGAGATGTCATGCAAGGGCAGGATTAAAGTCACATGTGTCTCTGTCGTCTTCACGTCTCTTCCCCACTCTGTTCCCTCAGCTCCAGTGAGCAGGTGCCCCTGAGACGGACGGCCGAACAATACCCTTTGGAGAAGGCTTTGATCCAAACCAAGACATCTGAAAAAACAAAGCCAGGCTGCATGTTATATGAAATGAAATATCACTAGGCTGTTATGATTAGTGTTACAATTTTGGGGAAGATTCTACAGGTGTCACAACATATACTGGAAAGGTTTTCAAATTAAAATGTTTGCCCCGATACAGCTTTAGTCATTCTCCAAACAGTGTGTATTTAAGGAAAAAGACAAATTAAAGACCCATTAGGGTCATGGATGATTTTTATATGATACATTGGTCTGTGGAATTACAAGCCATAACGGCCAGTCGCTTTCCCCCCCACAAGACCACCAGGAAAACAAGATCTAAAAGGGACCAGTCACCTTGTATTCCAGAGTCTGTTTCAGCATGTCCTCTTCTTCACGACTGAAGTTCAGCAACACAGACACCGCTTTGATCAGCTGATAGGCCTTGGGGAGGGGGGAGGGGAGCAAAACGTTTAGATACAGCCTGCCATAACCATCAGAGATACGGTCTAGATGACAACATGGGCCACGTGGAACGCAATCACCTCAGCCTCTCTAGATGACATGAATTTCAGCACCACGTGTTTGAGGTACTCAAAGTTGATTTCCCGTGAGTCGTTGAGGTCAGACGTGTTGGTGACAGTGGTGTTCGGGCCTGGTGCGGGACCTGGGGGTTGAGTAGTCTCTAGAAAGGTTCTGTCTGGCCTCTCCAGCCTCTCTCCTCTCCCATCTTGGACCCTCTCCTTCCCCTCTGACTCGGTTTCAGGTTTCAGCTTCTGCAACCAGAACACGCCGCCACACAAATAATTCAGCACATGGACAACCTTCAATGTGTTCAAGAGAAATAACTGAATTGCAAGAAATAAAAAGAATGCATATACTAATTGGATCACAATAGTTCTGTGTTATCAGGAACAAGAATGCAAGTAAATTAAATTCTATTGATGTGCTTGTTGCAAAACACTTCACAGGGAATTGTACTGTTCTCTTGCACTGCTGTTTCTGTAAATTCAGAAGCTACAATAACTACTGAGATCAGTGGCTAGCAATCATTATTTAAAAACACTGATGGCTTTTACTTGATAGGGATCTGTGTGCCTGGACTTAGTTATTCAGACTATCTAGTGAACATTTACATCAACTGCAGTGTTGTTTATTGAACAAACAGCCAGGTTTAGTGAAAATATATCAATTATTATTTCTAATGGTCAATGTGTGTACATTTTTGTGTTTTTGTGAGGTATAACCAAGTCTAGTCTACTCTCTTTAGACATGACTACTAACGTTATAATGGCAATTTGAGTCTCGCTAACTGAATACTGTGCCTCTGAAAATGAACTATTGAGATCTGTCTGAAACACCCCACAAGTGCAGCAGTTTTGGAGATGCTCTGACCCAGTCGTCTAGCCATCACAATTTGGCCCTTGTCAATGTCGCTCAGATCCTTACGTTTGCCCATTTGTCCTGCTTCTAACAACTTAGAGGACAGAATGTTCACTTGCTGCCTATTATGTCCCACCCACTGACAGGCACCATGGTAAGGAGATTACCAGTGTGATTCACTTCACCTGTCAGTGGTCATAATGTCATGGATGATCAGTGTATATTTCGTATGACTGAGATGCTGCAGCTGACCTGCAGCGTTTTGTCTAATGGGCATCCTACTGAAATAGAAAGAAATCCTAAGCTGTCAGCTTGTTAGCATGACTAATGTTAGGTAAACACTGCTATTGGCTAAATACCCAAGAACCAGCTCATCCCAACCGTTTGGAACAACCTGAACCTCCTGCTTTGGGCCCAACTTTGGAATGACGTTAAGAGGCCCGGTTTTGAACCTGCGTTCACATCGATTTCATGTCTCACCAGCTCTTTCTGCAAGGTCCTCTTTAGCTCTGCTAGCCTCTGCTGCAGTTGCTTAATGGTCTGTAAAGAAACAAGCAGCCAATCAACAACAGCACAGGAACGGACAGGGACACCCACGGGGACAAGGATATGCTCCGGGAGTCATTATTTGAGCTGGTGTGGTGATGTTGATCATGGTTCCTCGGGGATGTCCACTACTGACCTTGTTCTTGTCACTGAGCTGCTGCTCCAAGTCTCTGTTGGCCTTTTGCATGTGATCCAGGTCGTCCACGGTCACGCTCCCGTTCTGATCCGTTTCACAAACCTCTGGTGTCTGAAGTTGCAACGTCAGTGTTTCTACCTCTACCTCCAGCTCCGATACCTGGGGCACGAACACACACGAACACACACGAACACACACGAACACACACGAACACACACGAAGACTTTGGTCATGGGTCAAGCGTTACGTTCGTCACTGTTTTCACAGCAGGTAGGACACAGTGATGTACTGACATGCTTGTGAATTATGGAAAATTTTCAGAAGTTGAGAAAGACATGTTAAAAGGAGACTGAAGTAGCTGTGTGTTCTGACCCGTGACTGGCAGGAGTCCAGCTGTTCGGTTTGGGTAAGGAGCTCCTGCCTCAGGATGACCAGTTGGCTGTCTCTCTCCTCCTGCCTCTCCTGGGCCATCACCCGGAGCCTCTCCACCTCCTCCTGGATCTGGGACCGGGTGTTCTGAGCACTCTGCAGCTCTGACATCAGGAAAGGAAACGTTAGGTGTAAACACACCAGTGTGTTAGGTCGACACCAATCTCCAAATCCAGATGGGAGGGAAAACACACAATGTAGAAGTCAGGTGTTCACCATTGCGAAGTGTTTCAAGTTCCTCCTCCTTCTGCTTCAGCTGCTCCGTGACGAGGGTCAGTTCGTGCGACGCTGACTGTAGTGACGCCGTAATCTCCCCTACCTGGGAAAGGAGACGGGGAAAGGAGACGGATTTGAACACAGTGAAGAGAACGGGATTTTGTTATTTGATACACAGAAAATGGTGAATGTGATTTAATGGAGGAGTCTCCAGACCTGAAGTTGGAGCTCCTCTTTCTGTCTCCTGGTGTCCTCCAGGGCCATGGCTATCTCCACACTCACTGTCTGTCTGCTGCTCAGCTCCGACTGGGGACACATAAAAGGACATTGTAATGCAGTTTCTGTTTGCATACAAATAGTGTGACACAGCACGTGAAACATCTTGAGTGACCCAAGAGAATCATTTAATGAAACTCAGTTTATATAAACACCATTGCTTAAAAGGAAATGTAAAACCTCTTGTTTTAAACGAACTGCTTAATGTGAAGCAGGAAGTGTGTCTGACCCTAGCTTGCTCCAATTTCTCTGTCCGTCTCCTCAGAGCCATGTCAGCTTCATCTCTCCCTCTCAGCAAAGATGCTCTCTCCTCCTCCAACTCACTCTGGGGATAAACAACACAAAAATGACATGAAATCTCACAGTAACAGGGAATGTATGATCCACACAAACCAATGAATAAGCTGACCCAAACAGAAAAGCCATCAAAGTTCCACCGAATACAGCACTGAAAATGGATTGTAACAGTCGCGTTACAAACCCTACCAAGACCTGTAGAGCAAGTGTCCACTGAGATCTGTCACTCACAATCCTGGCTTGGGCGGAGGTGTGCTCTGTGTGCCTCTCTCTCTGTAGCGCAGCAATCTGCTCCTGCAGCCGGCCTGCCCTCTCCTGGCCGTTCAGGCGTTCTGCAGACACCTGCTCCTGCAGCTGGCCTGCCCTCTCCTGGCCGTGCAGGCGTTCTGCAGACACCTGCTCCTGCAGCCGCTCCCTCTCCATACTCCACTCTGCCTGCTGTCGGACAGCCCAGGGAGAAGACGATCTCAGCCAGCGGTTCTCAAACATTTGTTTTTTTATTTAGATTACATTTTTTTATACAACAACATATAAAGATAATTGCCAAGAAATCGATCTGTGGAAAATGTTTAGAGGGTGGAAAACGTTACAGTGTAATATTATTTATTGGAATTTATGTTCAAAATGACGAGGAAAATATTTAGTCAAGAGCAACGTTGTCCCTGTGCAAAGCAAAATGTGTAGAACTGAAGGATTTTGAGCATTGAAGCTGAATGTTTTTATTGACATGAACATTCTAATTAGTCTCTTTCATCAGAAACGTAATCAGAAACATGGACCACTCTTATTAGTTCAAAGAAAAATTTGAGTACAAAGGAACCAGCATCAGATCCACATTGTGAACAGTGTTAAGAGTATGGTTAATCTGACATGTTTACCCGTTTGTCCAGCTGCGACTGTAGGTCAATGATTTGCTGCTCAGTGCTCTTGAGCCTCTCGTTGCTCTCCTGCACCTGCTGTTCCAGACCTGCAATCTGTCACACAGAGACACAGGTCAGTGAGAAGGTGACCTATGACCCCGCCCCTATTCAGTGTGTCTGACGTCTCACCTGTGTGTCAGTTCTCTGCTTGTAGTTCTTCGAAGAGTCGTCCTTGTGTCGCAACAGGGTCTGTAGTTCTGTGACACTGTTGTTGAGTCGGGAAATCTGAGGGAGTATATACAATGATCGTACCGTACAAGTCCCTGAAATGTTTCCTACAATGATGTTAACCCCTTAAACGTGTGGAATTTGACCTTTGACCTGGAAGCGAACCGTGCTGTCTGCCTGCCTGACTCTATGGCCCCTGCTCACACCGCTGACAATGTCCACTCTCTCCTTAAGGAATAACAAGAGTTTTTAAAACCTTCCTTTTTGTGTTGGATGTGTCACATTTTGTTTGTATGTGCATAATAGATATGTAGAATCACTGTATTCCCCTCAGTTATTGGAATATAATGTGGAGTTTTGATGACATGGGACACACGTCGACAAAAAAATGACAGGACACAATTTCTAGGGACCTGACTTGGCTTAATAGCAGCAATTTTACAACCAGTGGCAAAAAATCCCAGACGGTCATGTGTTTTTTTTTTTGTAGTCTGAGCCTAGTCTTGTAAGTGTATATATTAACACTTTCTCAAGCGCTTTGAGATTCTTTGAGAGATAAAAAGCTGAATAAACAACTATTACTATACCACAATGCAAATTTCAGTTCCCATTGTGGGTTTAACAGATCTGAATTTCTTTTGGAGCTGTTTGTTCACACTAAATGTACAACTAAGTTGATTGGCATTTACATTCAAGTGTATTTAATAGCAAAAGTATAACAGCCTTATAACTAATCGTTTGGCTGATAGTGTATACAGCTCTTTGATATAACGTAATTCTAGGTAATATGTTGTAGGCTATACTCTGGCAACAATTTAATAATTAAGAAAATGTGTTAGGCCTGAGTATGGCAATTGTTTCAGCAAATATTTTGAGCCACTCCACCAGTCTTTCATCGATCACTTATCACCCCTTTTGAAAATAGCACCTTCAAGCCAAACGGGGGTACGGGTGTAAGGAGATACACAACGGAGTATGTAAGCCGGCTGCCTGTGAGCCAGTATGTTGCGCTGATGACGAGGCAGAGGTCTGCTTACCTGAGCCTCCAGAGAGCTGACCGTGTCGGCATGGTTCGTCCGGGCCTCCAGCAGCCCTACTCTTGTGTCCTCCAAGTTCTGCTCGATAGCGGACTTCTAAACACCAACACACAGGAAAAAGGAGCGAACGCATGCATCACAACTCTCCTTGCACCGACTCTCATTGTCTTCCGGTTCAGCCGACTGCTGCGGGTACCTCGTCCAGCAGCTCCCGGAGAAGCTCGTCCTCGCTCAGGTTGCCCTGCAGGCGCCTCTCCAGAGAGGAGACCTTCTCCCGCAGGTCGAGCAGGGCCCGATCCTTGTCCTCGTCCGTTACTGCCGCCTGGAGACCAGAGGGATGAGAGGACGGATGAGCATCATGTTCTCGTCATTACGGGGAACGGGGAGGAGGGGCCCGTCATGGTGGGGTGTGGTCCTACCTTGTGCTGCTGAAGTTTCAGAGCATTGAGCTCCGCCTGCACGGTACAGTGGGACTTCTCTGCAGCCGCAGCCAAGCTGCGTGACTGAGAATGGACACACACAATGAGTCTGCTGCATTCAAACAGTGAGATGTATTGGCCTTATCCACAGGGAGACACTTTTATCCACAGGGAGCACGCACATGTTCTAATGTTTTAGAATGCTACATTTCAGGTGACGCCATCACATGGGTAAACCCTTCTCCTCCAGTGGAAGAAATGTAATACAACATGTGTCTCCGGGGTTAAAGGGCTCACCTTCTGGAAGTCCTCTGACAACCGTTCAATAACTTTCTGCAGGTTCTGGCCTCTCTCTTCCAGTTCACTGATTTTCATCTCAGCCTCCTCCCGGACCTCCAGCAGCTCCTCTCTAAAGCAACATAACTCTACAATTAGGAACCAACCCAACTCTTGGACAGCACAGCAAAACAACTGGCATACGACCTGTTCCTTATGAAGAAACAGTACAGGGGAGAAGGCGCTAAGCCAATATGACTATTATTTCATACATGGAGACAATCAGTGAATTATTTGCGTTGCATCATTGGATCTATGTGCCCTGCTTTTACCTTTCCATCTCGAGCTCCTTGTTGATCCTGCACCGTTCCTTGTGCTCCAATCCCAGAGTCCACAGCTTCTCCTGGGCTTCAGTCAGATCCTTCTTGGTCGTGTGCAGCTCGGCCTCCTTCTGCTGAAGCTCTCTCTCCCGCTGGCCCAGCAGCTCCTCTTTTCTTAGTAACTGCCATAACGGAACAGGAGCAACAAGAGAAAGGACTTAAAATACCATAAAACATGAGTGCAACTTTCGTCATTCACATCACATAACTTTAAAGAACAATGTCATCGGTATTCAAAATGGGGTTCACAAGACACAGTACTGTGTGACATTTAGCAAAACAGCTAATGATTCATCAACGGGCTTTTCACACTCAAAAGAAGACACATATGAAAACCAAACAAAACCCCAAAGGTATCAACTACTTTTGACAATAACAAATCTGCAAAAAGTTAATTATACCCAGGTTTATTTTCGGCATGCTAACTATGAAAAAGTAGGTCTGAGATAGACAATTCCCGGTACAAAATCTCTGTTTGACTGACCTTTATGCTACGTAGTTGGTTGGTTTCAGACAGTGGGACGTTGTGGTCCGTGGTACTCACCATGTGTTTGACTTTGGCCAGCTCCTGCTGCTGGAAACCCTCCAGCTCATCCAGATCGTCCCTCTTCTGGAACAGACTGAGACTCTGCTCCACCATCTCATCCAGCCGCAGAGCCAGAGAAGTCTTCTCCTGAATCACACACACAGATAACTGATCTACACGGCCAAAGACCAACAGGCCACATTAAAATATCAGACGATAATATCAGACGTGATAAGACAAGTCGCATATCAGTTACCTCCTCTAGTATTGACATCCTTTCCATCCATTCCTACAGACAAAGAAAGTAGTTAGCTAACAACAAACACACAATAGGTATGTCTTTCTGTGCAAAGGATGTGATGCTGACCTGATCCTTCTTTTCCAGGGCCAAAGACATGTCTTCAGCCATTTTGGCTCGATTGGCCTGGTGAGTCTCATTCTGGTCCTGCAGTTTCCTCATGGAAGCTGGGTAGTGAAAGAGAAGAGGGAGGATGAGCACTACAATGGGCTAGCCAAAGCTGGCTCCAGTCAAACAGCAGGCTGTAGAGTTGGCAGTGGTTAGTAGCCGCTTGCTGTGAAAGGGGGAGAGTCAAATTGGCCATAGAACGTGTCCCGTAAACCAAGCTAAGTATCGCCCCAAAAGCAAAGACAAGCAGTGCATCTAGCTAAGCATAGCCAACACTGACATTCAACAAATGTTGCATTAGTACATAATATATTTCATTTCTACATTGTTGTTAGTCATATGAAATTGATTATTGTGAGTACAAATGTAGTAGAAATGTATACACAACAAAAAAATAATTTGACTCCACTACTTAGAAACAGTGCCATAAACAAACAAACAACAAACACCGCTGGCATCTACAATTTATCTTATACATTTAAAGCCCATAGTGGCTGCGTGATTCTGCATCCCTCAATGAGCTCCTGAAGGTGCTCCAGGTGACCACAGCCAGCAGACAAACATACGGAAGAAAGAAAGGAAGCAAAATGGGAGGAGAGTAGAGGTACGTACAATCCTGGTGTTTTTCTAATGCAATTTCAAGCTTGTCCTTGGTCTTCTGCATGAGTCGGAGCTGTTCAGCGTAGTCTAGTGGCAGGAGGTGGGTGATGGAATACCATCAGCACGGAAACACACATGTACATATACATAAACACACATTT
>JACXGJ010001026.1:0-96087 GCA_016801105.1 Esox niger | reverse complement strand
TGTCATGTCCTGGCTATGCCCCTAGCCATCTTTGCGCTGGCTGGGGCCATAGTCAGGACATGACCAAAAGAGGTGACTCTAGCCACCTCTATGTGTTTTGGTCTCCCCAATTGGAGGCAGGTGTTCGTTATTGCCTCCAATTGGGGAACCTATTTATGTTGAGTGTTTTACCACAGTAGTGTGGTTCATTTTGGTTGTTAGCCGTAGGCTATACTTTTCACCCAGTCTTAGTGTCTGTTCTGAGTTTGTTCTTTTGTTTCTTTTTACCATTAAAATATGGATTATTTCCAAAACAGCCGTTCTGCCTCTGCTCGTCTGTCCTCCTACACCGGACACTATGACACAAACCATTTCAACGCTTCAAATAAGCTTATTGACAAATCAGCCTTTAATGTGTACATTCTGTTTTTGTATGTAGTAATTACACTTGTTATTCGTGTCAAAGTGATTCATCGGTACGTATGTAATGATGTAGGTACAGTGCCGTGTTGCGCACCTGTAGTCGCAGTAAAGGCAGCTGTGCCCTAACGTAAATTGATCTTGGGTAGGGGGACTAAAGGGTCAGAACTCCCATCACCTTCCACAAGAGCTAAGATTACTGGTCAGAATTTTATTCATATTTTTTACTAAAAGGCTAATAGCTGATGGATGCTAATTATCTACCCCACAACGATAGATATAAATGAAATTTGCCATCCACAATGCACGATTAATATAGCTACTTTGCAAACTTGTCTTAAGCGTTATAACAAACAACTTTTGCTATGACCTGAGTAAAGTCTATGGAATTGTTTGACTAGTTATCCAATGATTCTGATTCCATTTATTTCTCCAGATACAGATTGTGAGAGTTTGACACTGGCAGACAAACTTCTGAAATTGAATGCAGGTCCGTGTGGGGGGTGTGTCCGTGTGGGGTGGGTGGGGGTCTGGAGAGTGGGTGAACTTCTCAAGAATCCAATCATCGCAGCCGACTTGACCAGCACACCCACCTGCCTTACTGGCAGCAGAATCATCTTATTTATTGATTAGCTTTCTGCACCATGTAAGTTAAGTGTGAATGTCTGGTTTTCATTAACTTTATCTGAACACACATAATTACATTAAATAATTGGTTCATATCCATTTCCGGCAAATGGCTCATATCTGTAACAACAGTTGTTATTTCCGAGTACTTGGCACACCCCGACTTGTTAAATTTGCCAGGTTAACCTATAAAATGAGTAGGTCATTTCAAACCAATGGTTAAAGCCAAACTACACTCATGTGAATTGGCATTCAAATTAGTGTTGTGTCTGAGTGCTGGATTCAAGTACTACAAATCCCAACTTTCAAGACTCCTGACTCAACTTGACGATTAATGACTTGGACTTCACCTTTTTAATCATTGGTGTCTCTGACCTACACTCTTATTTGCTTGAACGACAGAGCAGTTTTTTTACTTGCAATGGGTTGCCCATGATAAGAAGATAACAAGCAGCAATAGATGCTCAGAGCGGTTCTGTTTTGCAGTGGAAAATGCATGCCAAACACAGCCCAGCTTGTGAGCTGCGGGGTCCAGCACTGATCCCAAATATTGTGCACGCTGCCTTCTCTTAAGTTTCCATTTGCATTGTTAAGAAATATAAGCTGATCTATGAACTTAAAACCAGTAGCATTAAGTTGAGTTTAATAGTACCACTGCAGTATATCTATGGTTGCTTACCTTTCCAAAGGGAGAGAGTCTAATTTAGTGGGACAACAAAATTAATCTCACTCTCCACATGGCATACCAATGCTGGTGGAAAGTGACAAGTTGTTCGCTTTTTTTTTTTTTTTTTACCCTGTGAAAAAGGTTCTATTCTTGCCTATGCTGTTGAAAAGATGACACTATCAGTGTTTTTCTTTCTTTTGTAAATTTTTCAGGCAGTTCTATAACTAAGCTGCCCTACCTGCAGACATGAACAAACATAATTTGTTTCATGCAACAGTTTTTGGAAAATGAATTCCCCTCTCTTAACAACTGCCAGAAGCCTGTGTATTAACATTTGGTGGCAGAGCAAAAATAGGAAAATTGATAGCAAACCATTTCATTACGTTTCTTGTAATTTCATTGTACTTCACTGGGTGATTTGCTTTTTGTTATTGTGGATGTAGTGACTCGGGCTTGAGCACTACAATGAGATTTCAAGCACTGAAACTTATTTTCATGACTTAGCGACTCATGACTCTACCACTAGGCCAGGACTCGAACTTAGCTGGGTTCAGGGTATAGGGACGCTTTGAGCAAGAAGGATTGGGGACTCTGAGTTAATGACTTCACTGCATCTCCCCTCAGAGACCTGATGAAAACTTTAGATAAACCATCAAACGATTTAATTTCATCAGACTACCTTATCAAGGCATGAAATAAATGTTGGGTGTAGAAATAAAAAGGACTGTGTGGGTCTCAATTCAAAAACATATATTCAGAGAAATTAAGAATTATGCTTAAATACTGTATAATTCTAGAAAACATATGCAAAGCTTTTTATAAGCCATCTGCCAAGAAATGTGTTATATCTTGCATTAAAATGTTTTCTCTTTAGATGGGGATGTTTTTGACACCAAATGGAATTGATAAGATCTTGAATACTTATCAGCAAAAACATGAACAGTACTTTGTTTGTTGACCCAAGGCCAACAACAAACACTAGCAAACGACCAACGCTGAAAGCTTGTTTGGCGTGTGATAGCTTGTTTGACTCTTGATCTGATTGTTGTCTTTCTCTGGTGCTAACTAGTGTCAGGCATGACTAGATATGGCCTCCATTTGGGCACCTGGCACTTGGCCCCTACCATGTAGTGGATCAATGGATAACACTACTTACATCCTCATGTCACATCACTCGCCTTGTCAGTGTGTTTATATGTCGTCCTTTGTTAGATTTCTTTCCCTCATCTTTGTCATTCTCTTAAGTGTTTCTGTTTGTCTGTGTTGATTTGGTTCTTCTCCCTGTCAGTCATCTTTTCAGTAAAAAATAAATAAATAAACAAGGACAACATTTTGCATTTACTCACCTGTTAGAAAGCGGTTCAGCCCGAAAGCCCAATAGAGAAAAGTTCTGAATAATATGAAAAATAAATTAACTGCTCCAAAAAAAGGAATAACTCAAGAGTTTGACGTTCTTCTTCGCCTTGCTAATGTTGGAATAGGGTTTCTGATTACTAGCTTTGGAGAGCTGGTCTAAGTCTTCACAGTTTTCGTAATGTATGCTGTTGTAGACGACAGAGGAATTGTCAGTTTGTCACTCTGGTTCCTAGCTGTCATTGTTTCTTACAGTTAGCGAACTTCACTCCGTATGGCGTACTAATGCTATATCATCCAGGTAAAATGTGCATTCACAAAACAAGCCATGGAGGAAGGTGGTGAATGGTGAATGGCTGGAAGGGCATTGCTGGAGCAGATTTGGATGGAAAAGTAGCGTCAGACCCTGGATGAAAACCTCTGGAGCGCAGTGAACATCACTGTGGCAATGGTTCACCTTCCACCTTTTGTAAAGGGGTCTGAATATTAATGTGAATGTGATTTCTGTATTTTAATATTTTAATATAGTGTGCAAGATACTGAATGGCACAAAACTTACTGTAACCATTGTACCTATTGTGTTTATTCTACCCATAGCATATCCATAACAATTTCAAAAAAGCAAATGCTGTAACTCAAATATAATACAATTCAGACACTTGGTATTTAAAAAAAAATTCTGCATTAGGCCAAGTCAAAGGCCTGTCCCTTCATGGTTATCGTGAATTATCCAGGAGCGGTATAGTTGCTACATATAGCATGGTGTATCCTGGAGCTGCAGATGTGCTAACTAGTGTCTGGTGCCTGGTGTTTAATCGAGAACATACAGAAAGCCACTTAAAAAGGACAAATATCAACAAGTCCTCCGCTGGCTGTTCCATTTCCTCATTAAGCAGATAGATTGCAGATAGCAGGGACGGGGATAGGCTGGGGCACAGAAAGATTAGTCTCTTTACAAACAACCACATATCCTTGACTTTTAATTAAAAATGCCATCGCAATTAGACACAGTTGTTTAAAATAGTGCAGAAATAAAAAGGGAGTTGAGGCAGCGCTGTAAAGCTTATGATCCACCAGAGCTCCAGGAGAATAAAGCCTTTCACTTTTCTCATTGTGGGCTTTTTTTTTTTTTTTAAAGGAAACTTAAATCGGCTTATAGGTTTCACAGAAACATTGCAGGGTTGGAGCAAGGGGGAAGCAAGGGATGAGAGAATACAAGTCAAAGTCATTGCCAGGGCTCCAAAGACAACAGCAGTTGAGGTCAGATGAGAGTTTTGTACACACCACAAATGAGAAATAAGCAGTTAATGTCAATTGAACAGATGAAATTAATTGTCTGTTTTTGAAATGTTGCTGGTAATCCACTTGGAGAGGGCTTCTGCTCTTTTGGGCCTTTGTTTGGTCCATACACTTTTTTTGTTTATCTAATAAATTCCCACTTTCCATTTTTCAAAACATTAAAAACATTGAATTATTTCTAAATAGTTTGGATTAATCACTATGATTTAAATCATTAGAATCAGATTAAAGAGAATTTGTCTGTGAAAACCTAATGAAACTGAAAGTCTAAAACCCAAAAAATAATGAAAAATAAACAAAATAGATTTTGGTGAATGTCAAATTTTAAGATGAATGACAGATGCATGTGTTCAATAGGTTTAGGTTATAAAATAGCTCATATTACTTTAGGAGAGTGCTATGTATTTTAGCACATTCATTATGAAAAATTGTGGTCTATGTCTCTGGATGTATGCCTGGAAAATAACTCATCCTGCAGCTGAAACAAATATAGTGAATCTTTAGTGGTCCCTGCATCTGTCATTCAAAGCCATTATACAATAGATGGACACAATGCCAGATTGCCTATCAGATGGATATATTTGAAGAATCTGTTTGTAATTTCCACATCCCACAATGGAAGCTTATTGAGCGAGATGAAACTGTGTTAACATTCTTCATGTTTTCTATTAACAGAGTGGTCTAGTGCTAAAGTAATAAATGTATTGTAAATATAAGTTATTAAATAAGTACACTAAACCATATGTATTTTCTAACAGAATGCTCTAGTACTGACCAATAGGAGGCTAGCTCATTCTTGGCCCTGCCCACCCACTTTACTAGGTTCTGGAAATCCGTCTAATCGTTTGACAGCACAGTTTATAAATACATTTTGATTGACTTTTGATTCTATATAGGTGTGAGACTAATCAAAACACATTTAAATACAATGTTTCTCCATTTTCAGCTACTGTTTTTATAAAATATGGAATTACAGAAAGCGAGGGAGTGAATGCCTTTGGCCTCAAACTGTCTGTCTTGTTAAATAGAAAACATGTTTTCAACACTTGCTGTTTTACCCATGTACTGTACTGTTCTAATAATTGATTTAAATCCGTATCATTGGATATATATTTAGATATTCCTGAGTATTTAACACCTGCTCTCGACAGCAAGCCATCATTGACTCACGTTTGCGTTGAAATTATGATTCTCCTTAGTATCCCAGTAACCATTTAATCTCAATCACATTCAGGGGGTAATTGCATTTAGATATCCTTGAGTTGTACATTGTTTTAACATAACTGTTTTGCTCTGATCCCCCACCACGTGTCTGTAACCAGTGAGCCTCTGAACTCAAGGACAGCTGTTACTCACAAAGTATCATTACCGTCCCCAACAAAAGTCACGGCCCTTGCTGAGCAAGGGAAACAACTACTTAAGGTCTCAGAGCGAGTGATGTACAGTACTCCTTAAGTTTGCCTACCCGACAGACACAGACTGCACAAACTCACATCCTATGCTTCGCAAACACGTGACCACTCATCTTAACAATGTTTTAACTGTTTGAGCTATTCAAAAGGTACCAGTAATACCCTTCTGTATTACCTACCTGTACCATGTCTTTGCTTGTCATTTAACACCATTTTGAAAATGCCAGCTTTTACCTGTAAGACATAATTCATCAAAGTAAAAAAAAAGCATATGGCCTTAAATAACCTGTTACATTGTCTCGTCACTTTTGCTCAATCAGTCAAATTTTATAAATCCCTTTTTACAGCAGTTGTCACAGTGATTTCACAAAACACCTGGCCTTAGACCCCAATGAGGAAAACAGTGTTGAACTTCAGTGGCTAGGAAAAACTCCCTTAGAAGGTCAACATTTAGGAAGAAACCTATAGAAGAACCAGGCTCTGAGGGTTGACCAGTCCTCTTCTGACTGTGCCGGGTGAACATATTAAGTGTCCAAATTGTAATAGTTAATCGATGCAAGTGGGCTGGGCCCTGAGTCTATTGAAACCTAGTTCAGACATGGCCAAATGGACAGGGACAGGGACAGACGGGGGGGGGGGTCGGGTCAGCAGAGTCGCAGCTGAAATTGTCAGAAAATCGTCACCTGTGGGGGACAAAAACTGCTTCTGGGCCATGTTTGGTAATCCAAGTAATAGATTTGACTAATTAGGCGCAATCCTGCCTATACTGTATGAGTCATGAAGCCATTCACAACAAGAGTTAATCGTGTTGTTTCAGATGCCAACTGCAGGGTTTTTCCAGGCTCAAAAATAGGCAAAGATGGTACTCCAACCCCCCACTACCATGTCCTCCACCAGACATTCCCCTGGCTACACACTTTCATTTTTTTTATTACATTGTTATATTTGTACTGTTCCACATCCACTTAAACGGCTAATGCACGTTACAATTTCCTCCCTAATGGCAACCAAAATGCAAGCAATATATCTGTTCTTTACATGTTAACATGTATAACTGGTTACAAAGAATATGAAATCTCTCAAAGCTTTAGAATTAATCAGTCTTGTTTATTTGACCTGTATTAAAAACACATCTGTGCTGTACAGATGCATCTTTAAAAAGAAGAATAACTGAATTAGCTGGTTAGACCTCTTCTCAGGTCAACATTTCTGTATAATAATTGTTTTCTATTTGAGACAATGGGTTTTTGATTTTTACGAGCTGTAAGCCATAATCATCAAGATTAAAACAAAAACTGCATGAAGTGTTTCACTTTGTGTAAGGAATCTAGAATATATGGTGTCACTTTAAAAAATAAAAATAAATCCACGATGTTGACTTTTTATGCACTTGCATGTATTACAGCCTTGTCGCATTGTTTTTCTCCATCCTTGCCTTGAAACCACATCATTAATCTCCATCTCTCCTTTCAGCTATACTTGGCTATGCTGCTTCTGCTGATCCATAATCTTTACGTTTGTATGTTTTTTAGGTTAGTGACTTATGTCAATTATATTTTTACACTGTGTATTGCATGTCTTTGTGGATGGTATAACCCTAGTCTTTTCACCAGTCACCTTTGGCTTTCAAACTGTATAGGGAAAAAAATTCTGTGTTTGTACTAGAAGTCCTCTGAAACATTAAAGATGTTTTATGGATTGGTATTCAAGGCATTGTTTTATTGAACTATTTTGACATGCTGGGATGTTAATGAAAACTAGGATTTACTTGTTTTTCCGACATTACTCATCTCTGCGACGTCAGGACTGTTCTGGTCCTGGATGCATGGCTGTCAGCTCATTGATGATAAACCGCGAATCCCCCGTACTTCACCCAAAAAGAAATTGTCTATACCTAAGCCTGTTAAAATGGCCGGGTTTAGGGAAACCTGCCCATGTGCCAGTATGAAAATAGTTTCCTCCTACGGTCACATTCGCTGCAGTTTTTTGCTGGTAGGCTATTTAGCATATGTCGACACAGAGGCGGTGCAAGATTTTGGGTAGGTGGTTGTGAGGTGAGTTTTACATTATGGAATATCCCTGCCAATTGTGATGCAAACCTGGCCTTTCTCATATCCCCAGCAAGGTTATTTAGCCCAGTGCGGTAGGAACAAGGGGATGAGCGAGGAATGCTGTCATAATCTATATTCCGAAGTAACACAATTGATTCCAATCAAGTTATAAAGTTGTATGCAACTATGTTTTGTATTATAACACGATTCAACGTCCTCCCAACTAGCCTGACTGTCTGCTAACTATAACATACATATTTAAGTGTCAATAGCGCGAAAGTGTGCTAGGAACTTCTCCCAGAACTTAGTGAAAGTTCAACATTAATCCCACCCAGGCAGGCATATTCCAAACTCCCCCTTTGCATCGATGATAGGATCACCTCACCTTGGCTAAAACAATGATAACAAAGAAACTGGCATTCATGCGTTTACATGTATTCAATTAGCACTATCCAACGCTAGACATTTGGTCTTGCAGGATTCTTCACCTGGTAAATAGTTACCTGTAACAAATTATACATATCATGTACAGCATTGAAACCTATAGGAGAGTTCATGCCTTTATGGGGCACATTAAAAGACCAAACATTGCAGTTAAATCCAATGGAAGTCATATTTCTACTTTGTTGAATTGTCCATCCTCACCCCGGTTTGTCTGAGCAGATGGGGCTATCTTGACCCCCATTGTGTATGTCCGTTCTTTTCCGAATGCAAATGGGCCCACTGGTGTGAGATTAGGATGTCCCCTTGAGTTGAGACACCAGAAAATCCGGCACCTTCACAAACCTTCCAAAACGCATCTTTCATTCCACTACAAGCATGTCACTGTGTGAGCTGCCTGTGTCGCTGTAATAGTAGCCAAAGAAGAGTGTGGAGAACACTTGACCACCTGCACCAGTACCTCCAACAAAACCACCACTGTGGGAAGCCCAGAATGAAGCAGCCCCACCTTCACATTCGAAAGCAGTTGTTGCCTATTTTCAGAAGACTTTGATACATAAGAATCTAAAATAACTCAACAATGTTTTAATGTTTCATTTTGATATTGTCTTGTAGTCCTCTGGTGCTCCTTGTTATATGGAGGTACTCTGTACAGCTGTGAAAAGGCCTCCGGAAGCGTACCTTGCTTGTTCTCAGCCGTTCTCTGCCCTTAACCATGTGACGGTGGCTGTCCACAGGGTCCTATAGTAGCTAGGAAGTCTGCCCATCGACACCAAGCGCATAGTTATCTACCTGTCTGAATATACTGCACCCACTTCACTGATGTCAAGGAAATGTGTTATGTTTTTATGGGCAAACGCTTGTCATCCATAAATGTTACACAAATGACATCGCATTGTGTGTGTAGTTTCTGTAGAAACTTCACTGCAGAAACAACTTCTATTATCAGTAGCACCTGTCAGTTAAGACTGTGATCTTCATTTAGATTGACAACTACAATAAAAGTGTATGTTTTCTACCATTTGAAGTTGAAGAAAAAAAAAACAGAACAAAATTCCTTACATTCTAACAGTTGGCATGTATTTGGTAAACATGTGAGTGAATAAATAGGTGCCTGGTGGTTTAGTGTTGCTTGAGGTAATTGCTTTTTGGGAATGTTGACCATGTGGAGATGAAAAATAGCAGATCAGCCGAGCTCTTAGCAGATGCTGTAATTACCTGAGCATGGCAGCAAGTGTGTCTGCACCAGGCCCGGCAACATGGGCCTAGCCCCCTCATTTGAATTTTCTGCCCCCCCAGTTTGTTTTAAATACTCTATAGAAAAATAGACAAAAAAAGTTTGCCCCCTCGCTGTTATTTTCTGCCCCCTCAGTAACATTTTCCTGACGCCGAGCCTGATCAGCACACTTCGTTAGACAGATGGTTTGTTCTAAGCCTCCCCTCAATCAGACATTGCATTTGCATTTAGGAGAATCACCCAGACTGTAAACAGGCTCCATTTTATTTATACTGTAATTCAAAGTAAATTAACGACTACATTCGTGATTTGAAAAGGTCAGAAAATATCTGAGCCATTTTACTGATATTCCCCCACTACTAAGTTTAAATAACACTCTGGTTATTGACATTTATTTTAAACATCAATATCATTGCATTGTTAATTATTTGTAGTGGAATATATCATTTAACATGATACTCAGTGATATGGCACTAGGTATTCCTGTTGGACTATGCCATGCCCAACCCAGATAAATGTTTTTACAAAAACGAGTTTTACAATTTGATATGTTCTCACTTCATTGCAGCAACACTTCAGCTGGTTTGAGGGAATCAAAGATTAAGATATGCCATCACACCAAGCAGTCCTGCTTGTTATTACGCTACATGCTCAACTGTAAACTGTTAATTTACATATGCAATATTGAACTTTTTCCAAAAGGGAACATTTTGGAAAAAATTAATTCCTAACATCAACCAGAAATACAGTACTGCTTGAAAGTATGTGAACCCCATGTGCAATTATTTAACAGAAATTGTGTTTAACTATGAACTTTTAAACAGAGACATCACAGGCATAAAATATATCGTCACCGATTCCATAGGTTGGTTTGATCCGAGTTGTGAAAAACCTAATTCTAAAGAAATTGGTATATGGGCAATAATAAATAAACCTCAAGTTGCATTGTTTACATCAGGTAGTAGAGATGAGTGTTAAACAGATCAAAATACAATTCACAACGTTGATTCCTCAAAGTAGTTAACTTTTGCCTTATGCATTTCAATTAAAAGGTGTGCCTTAAACTTTAATTGGTGGAATTTCTTTACTTTTTGATGGATGTGTTGTAAGAAGGAAGAGTTGGCATACAGAAGACCATCATTCTTATTTTACAATAGTAGTCCATATTATGGCAAAAACAGCTCAAATTAGTAAAGAGAAACAAAAGTCCATCATAACTTTTAGACATAATATACAGTCAATCTGGAAAATTTAAAGAACTTTGAAAGTTTCTTCAAATACAGTCACAGAAATCATCAAGTGCTATGAATTAACTGGGTCTCTTGAGGACAGCCCCAGGAAAGGAAGACAGAGTTGCCTCAGTAGATAAGTTCATTAGAGTTTCCGGGCCTCAGAAGTCAGTAATTAACTGCAACTCAGACTGCAGCCCAAATAAATGCTTCATAGAATTCAACTAACACATCTCAACGTCAACTTTTAAGAGACCGGGTCAATCAGGCCTTTGTCAAATTGCTGCAAAGACACCACTTTTGAGGGACTATTTAGCAGAAGAAAGCAAAACATGAGAAATGGACAGTAGACTGGTGGAAGTCTGCCTTTTTGTCCTAACACCATGTCTTTATGATGGAGAGTGGGTGAACAGATTTATTTAACTTAAGGCACATCCAACGAACATGGCTACAACCGCACTGAACAGCGATACGTCATCCCATCTGTGTTGGGCTAATTGAGACTAGTGTTTGGGACTAGCGTTTGGGACTATATCAATGACCCAAAACACAAGGCCATGACCTGGGGTCATATTCACAAAACATCTTAAGGCTAAAAGTAGCTCCAAACTTGCTGATGTTGGAGTAACTCTTAAAAATGGGTATGTCAGTCCTAACTTATATCGCCGTCATCTTGCACGCATAATGAGCACACACAACTGAGGCACGCAGTCATTATTTGGGTTCAAGTAGGCTAACAATGATTTTACAACATTAAATACGAAAATCAAACAAGCAACTTGTCAATTTTATTTCTATTTAAGTAATCCAAGAGGTAATCAATTTTTTTTTTTTTTTCAAAGGTATCGCTGATAATATTTTATTTGGAATGTAACTGATTAGTTACTGTTTTTTGTAACCCATTACTCCTCACCTCTGCAAATTGTGTCCTTTAATTGGAATGTCTTTATTATGAATTGGGATTTGGATAAGGATGTTATGAGTTGATTTGAATACTTGATACAAAATTAATAACTATCCCTACTGTTCACATACATTCAAGCAGGTCATAACATGACCACCTCCCTAATATTGTGCAGGTCCCCCTGTTGCCGCAAAAACAGCCCAGACCCATTGAGGCATGGACTCCACTAGCCCTCTGAAGGTGTGCTGTGGTATCTGGCACCAAGATATTAGCAGCAGATCCTTTAAGTCCTGTAAGTTGTGAGGTGGGGCCTCCATGGATCAGACATGTTTGATTGAATTGAGTGACCAAGTCTTCAGCTTTGACTCGTTGTTGTGTTCCTCAGACCATTCCTGAACCAGTTTTGCTTTGTGGCAGGGCGCATTATCCTGCTGAAAGAGGCCAATGCCATCAGGGAATACCGTCGCCAGGAAATGGTGCACATGGTCTGCCACAGTGCTTAGGTAGGTGGTACGTTTCAAAGTAACATCCACATGAATGGCAGGTCCCATGGTTAGTTATTGTTTAGATGAATCAAATTGATTAAGAAATGTGTTTTGTTTTCTAATCATAAATCATCTTGATGCTTGCTATAAGGAGGCTGTGTAGAATACTCTGTTTGAGACTGAAGTTGAACAATAACACTACTTGAATCATTCGCTAGTCCAAGATTGTTTTGGGTGGGGAGGATAGTACTGATAGTGTCTAAAGCGAGACAGCAAGTGTGTAAAGGTGAGGTAAAAAGGAAAGGAAAAGGAAAAACGAGGAATCACGATCAATGCTCTGTCTTTCTACAAAGTCAAACAGCAGCTCACGGTGAGCAACAAACAGTAGGCCTTAGGGTGCAATTGTAACACAAAAACATATATAGGCACCTGCCCTCGGTCTCCAGCCAGTGGTTTGTACACCAGAGAGGTGGTATGCCGGAGAGGAGGGGGAGTAGCTGTGCCCCGCAGATGTTAATGTTAAAAGGGACCGGTGACTGTTTAAATGTGGAATATCTCTGAGACAGTATCTGACATATTAACTGCAGATGTCTTTTGGTCATTGACAGTATGCTTATATTTAGGGTAGTTGTATTGGTAGAAATCGTACATACGGCTCCTACAAATTTGTTGGGCTAATCAAATAGCATTCTGTTCATTCTTCATTCCTAAACAATATTGATCATAATAATATATGTAGTGTTTCATATTAAGTGTAATATGTTTTGTTTTCTCTTTGAGAACCAACTTAACTGTAATGTGCTTTGTTTAACAAAATATGCAAAGCCTTGCATGTCATATTCATAATGTGTTGGCTGAAGAATGTTTGCTACAGGTTTTCCATAATTGTTTGTCACAAGTTCAGACGTGGCTGCAACAGTTTGCCACAAAACTCATTTGCAATTGAAAATATTAGCTTGCAACAAACTTGATACCAGTGGACGATGATTTTTCCACATAAGGGAAGTCTGCTTGGGATGGAACATGTAGAATGTCATCTTGTCTATCGGTGCAATACACTTGGCCCCTGTCGGTCTAGAGAAGAAAACAATCATAACCTCGGAATGAGTTAGGTAATGCTAAGTGACAATTCACACACATTACTTGGCACCACTGAGGATGCGCTCAGTATGTATCTCATGTTTATATGCCTTTTTTTAGTGTTGAGTATTTTCAGTGCTCTTGGTGTCGGTGGGGCAACCTCTTTGTCTGAGCTGAGAGGCAACTGGGCGGTGGGGTGGGGTGTGCTGAGCAGCAAGGAACAGGTGGGTTATGGGGCCAGATGGGAGGCCAGTGGGGGGTTTGTTTCTCTTCGTATCTACATTTCACTGTCAAATGTAGATGAGAAACAAAGGGACAAAAGAAAAAAACAATTGTCCTTTTTCTGGGTTTTAATTTCATTTTAAAATGTGATAATACAGATAAACGGTATAAAACCCCAAGGCGCAAGCAATATGATGAAGCACATTGGTTAGGAAAACCTCACTAGATTGGTTACCCCCAGAGCTTAGCCACTTGCTTGGTTCCTTCCTAGATTCTGGCCAATTTCCTGGTGGTACCAGATGGAGAATGTAGAATTATTATTATTTTTATTTTATTTATTTTTTATGGCTAAATCATTCTTTGATTATTCAAACTTACCACTCACTGCAGACATCAGGGTCAAAGACAAAAATGCCCCCAAATAAATCTTATCAGCACAAGGGGTTTAGATGGTATTTGTAAACAAAGGAAATAATGATGTTTGTAGAGGCCTAATCTTAAGCTGTTTATCACAAGAGACAGAATAAAACACTAGATAGATTTATGTTAGTGTATAATAATTTCCAGTATTTTAATTTATGCTGACATGTTTGACAAGGAATGTGTCCATCAACTGCAGGAAAATAGGCACTGCACAGAAACTTGTTACAGTTCTGACACCATTGTCTCCACACTTGTAAAGCTCTGGGGAGGCTCTATCAGAAATGTTTCACACACTACCTCAGTAAGTAGCATACTGAGCTATCTTGAGGGTCTCCAGTCTACTTAGATATGTCTCAAGAATACCTAGCAAAATGTAAACAAGCCTTAACTCTATGTGGACCGAGGGGGAGCAGAAGGAACTGTCATTGTCCTGCCTCCCTATTGACTAAGAAAGTACATGTATGGTTAATGTATAAATTAGCCCTTGTGGACATTATTGGATAAGAATGAGCGGTAGATGGAGATCTACTGAAAAATTGCTTTATATAATGTGATAAACAAGTGCATAAGAATGCTTACCCTTTCCCCAAGGTTATATTTGAAAATGTGAGGTACAGTACTGTGTGACACCTAATGTACTCTACAAATAAACCTATTTTCTTGACAGATGTGCTATATAGGAGAAATACCTAAACCAATGAACTCATGAGGAACAAAGCTCCAGCTGATGTTTTCTCTATCTCACTAGGTGTGTTTTCTCTTCTGTTCTCCTGTTGTTTTGTCCTTCATGATGTCACATACAGCCTCAAGGCTTGAATATGAACAAAGAAAAAAGTTAGAAAAGAGATGTTGTAGAAGAATAGAAAAGTGCTACTACATTTTGTTTCTTTTCATGTTTTACCAGTTTGCAACAGAAAGCTAGCAACACCACCACAGACCCAGTTCAGGCCTGACAAGTAACTGATTCAAATGGAAGGGAAATTGTATAGGTTGTTCGTTCCCTAGGAGATGATCACAGAGCAGGTGTTTTGGATATGGTTTTAAGTATTTTGTTCTCACCTTAATGGTTTGAGATATTACAGAGGCTTAATTTCCCTTCAACACTGCAGTGACCTAGAGCACCACCTATTGTGAATCACTGCACTTATTCAAACAATGCCATTACATTGGGTTGTGAGGGTCTCTTCCAGGGCCGAGGTGGTCTTTGACTGATAATTGACATGGTGACGTGGTTAGGCTGCCTCCACCAGGTTGCCATGGCATGATTGACAGAAGGGTCAGGTCAGTGTAAAATAAGGAGCTGCAGAAACAAAGTAAGGAGAGGACAGACAGAACACACAGACGGTATGGCATCACGTTAACCCCTGATCCTTCACACATTAACACTCACATTTCCCTCTGTCTCTGCATGGTTTCCTTCTCATGCCGCTCTGTTCTCACTTTGGGTACTCTTCGATACTGGTATTGCCTTTAAAGTTTGCAAAACATGAAAGGTTCAGGGGAAAAAACATTTTAAACGTACCGGTAGTTACTTGGCTCTCTTCAAGACATAAATAATTGATCACAGTGGCGCTCCGGGGAAGTCGTGTTCTAGAATATGTTGATTTCAAACTCAACTCACCACCTATGTAGCTCAACCTCTGTTTATCCTTGCAGAAAACAAACACATACTGTTTCGCATCAGCCCACATGAGGATCGGAGGGGCAGAATTTGTATTCTAACATGGAAGTAAATCTGTGGTTATCAACACAAAACTGAGAACTGTAACTGGACATGTAAGTTTCATGTGTCACATCTGTCCTGATATTTTCATAGGTTTCATTATTTATTTTATGATTAAACTTTACAAACACCCAGAATCGATGAATTGGGAAAATAAATAGTGCAGTAAAGCATAAATATGTGTGTTAAGAAGTTTCCATTGCAAAATTAAGTTTTCATTGCAATTAGGGCATATATTAAATCTAAAGCTTTATTTACTGCTGGCAAGAAATTGTGATAATCTCTTATATTCACAGAGAGAAAGTGATAGGATTTCAGCAAAGGATTGCTGACAACAAATCAAAGATATTCAAGAATAAACATGTCAAGAAGTTCATTTTCTCAGAAATTCATCTTCCCCAAAGAGGAGTTGGGGAAAGTTGTGATGTTTTTTTTCTTCCAAATTGGAAAACATTCAGGAGTAAATGAACGTGATGCTGGCACTTTTTAGATCCATCTATATATAGTCAAAACAGCCAGGGGGGCATGTTAGATTTTTCAGTGCACTGATATAAATTGTGTTCATTAATGCTTCACAATGTTTTCAAACTAAATTACCCAATCTCAAGTTACAGTAGTATACACACTAGACAAAAAAAACATTTAGACAACAATTGATGACCACTATTGTTGAAATGTCACCTTAATGAGTATCCTTCTTTCAAATAATTTAAAACACTTGGAAATTGATATAATTTAGCTATTATTTGATTTGTTTGAGGCTGGCAATGATACTTTGCACCAGCATGGTTCAATGACTTGTTTTCTCCCCTTCTATTGCTCTCTTTTCTCTGGGTTGTGAGTTGTGTGTAAATGATGCCTCTGTGCAATTTGTTTCTGTCAGACTGATTAATGAGTCTCAATAACATTACAGATTAGATGGATATGGGAAGGTGCATCTCTACCACAGCCAATCAATAAATCAGTGATCCCCACAACAGATTTAGAGGCCATACCCAGAGCCATGAATCCCCAAATGTCCTATGCAGATTAATAAGTGTGTTGTGAGTATTCTCTACTTGTGTGTCTTAACTAAGTCAAAAAATATCATCAGCAGTATTTCTTAGTGTTAGTAATTTTTCTTCTCTGATCCATACATGTAAACCATACAAAGTGTCTGAAAGTTTAGTAAAGAAAACATATTAATCTTAAAAACAGGTATGCAAAGTAGAGAGACTAGACCTTAGCAATCAGCTGGCTATCCAGTCACTCATATTAGACCCAGAGTCAATAGATTCTTTGCAGAAGAGAAATGGAGCTGCTGATTCAGCTCCATGGGAACATTCCTGGAGTTGCAGGCAAAATAGCTGCGCTGGTGTAATTTACAGCACACACGCAATTCTGGTGTAAATGCTACTTTCCATGCTGACTTCAGATTATTTTACTATTGTTGGTGAACTAGGGAATTCTTTGCCATTTCACTGTAGCCAACCAAATCCTGTCCTAATCTTCATGTTATGGTCATAGCCATGACTCCACAAGTTCAGGAGCATTTGGTATTTAAATGGACCATTGACTCCTAGTGGAGAAATACTATTATTGTTGATATTTCAAGAGCCATCCCTCCCTTTATGCTACATGTAGGACACATTTAACCAACAGTTCTGTTTACTAGTTTGCAACATTACCATCAGTATATAGTGAATAGGGATGAGGCAGGTGAAGTTTAAAGGATTGTATCCCTGTAGATTCTAGATGTAATTTAACAAACCATCTAGTGCTTCGGTTGCTGAAGTGTATGACTTACAGTGTAGAGGTCCTGGATGGCAGGGAGCTCAGTCCCAACGGTAATGCAGTCAGTCAAGATGCTCTGAGTGGTGCAGCTGTAGAACTTTTTTTGAAGATCTGAGGGCACATGCCAAATCTGTTCAGACTCCTGAGAGGCGCGTGCGTGCGTGCGTGCGTGCGTGATGTACCATGTAAATTAAACAGTGATGTGTAAACAGAGGACACTGAAGCACTTAACTGGCTCCACTCCAGCCCCTTCAATGTGAAGGCCTGCTCATCCCTTGGTTTCTTTTCTTCCAGGATGAGCTTTGTCAATCACATTTGCTTTATAATGCCCTTTTTCCATCAGTTGTCAAAGTGCTTTTACAGATACCCGGCCTGAAATCCCAAAGCACAACCACAACCGATGTACTGATCTTAGGAAAGTGGCTTTGTCTTGCAGACGTTGAGGAAATCATTGTTCTCCTGACATCGCACTGCCAGGTCTGAGAACTAATCAGTTTTGCTCAGGCCTACCACAATTGTCATCAAAAACATCATGATGTTGTGTGAGTTTTGAGTATCCATGCACAGTCCCTGAGCATTCAGCCCTGCGGGGCCACATGTTGAAGGTCTGATGTGAGTGCTGCTTGACAATAGTCATTTAGGCACGTTGCCTTGGTGTTCTTTGGCACAGGTAGTAAACTGGTCTGCTTAAAACCTGTCGGTATAACAGGTTTAGGGAAATGTAATGGGTTGAAAATGTGGTTTTTGGCCCCGTGACTGTATGCTATCTAGAGCTGTTAATTTTAGTCTGGACACAAGGAGGTTTTATGGTTGAGCCAGGTTTGAGAATGCTGTCCATTTGGAAAATTATATAGGCCTATATTGTGTTACTATGCTTTCTGACAGAAGTTTCTCTTTTTTACCAAATCCCTCATTTTCAAAGAATGTTCATTGCCAAAGTTGAGCAATCCCAATAAAAAGGCTCAGACTGAGTACTACACCTGGAGTTACCTCAAGGAAAAATTTTGTGATTGAACACCCAACAAGAAGACTTACATAATATGTCATCATAGTCCATGTACCCACCATTGCAATTTAGAATTGTATCATGTTTTCAAGCCCAAGTAATGTATGCAAACTGCCGAAATCCTCTTTCAAACCCCATCCCCCTGAAAAACAAACCAAATGCAGGCAATCTGTGCACGAATGATGATAATGCACCCACTTTCATGTGGAGATATGGAAGTTGCAATTTTTCCTATTTCTTGTGAAGTCTAATGTGGTGTGCTTACATACTTCTGATATAAAAGTGGTTATGTTTAGCTTTTGGGAGGAATATTTATATTGGGTGTGTATCATCATTTTAGCTCTCATGTTTTGTGGTTTTGGTGAGTGTATTCGTATTGGAGGTATGTAATTGTACTGGTGGTTGTGTTATGCACTTCCAGACCATTGTAATTTTTTTTATACAACAAGTCATGATCGCAGATATAGCACAGGATATTGTTTATCACACTTTTGTGTAAACATTGTCTGATTTATAGCTTTAGGGCTTTGACCTTTGACATTTTGAGTGGCGTGGCCCCAAGTAAAAGGTGATTATGGGATTAATATAGAATCGATTATTTCATAGGTTAAAAGGGTTCATTTCCGGACTACACAAGTGTCTTTTAGGGAGGGATGTTTTTTTATGAGCTTGACCTAGGATGTTTGGGTAATATAAGTGTTTGACGTATACAGCTCCGGAAAAAATTAAGAGCCCACTGCACCTTTTTCTTTCCTTTTCAAAACAGTTAAAAGAGAAGGTTTTGAGTGAGGAACAAAGATAAAAACGATCTAGTGAAAATTAACTCTTATTTTTAGCTTAAACCTAATTACCGGACAGCCATCCAGGGCAACCTCATAAACCCTTCCAAGCTCCCTGAGATGTGTATCCTTGAAAAACAGCTGCACTTTAGAGTCAAGGTCTTACACTCAAGCCTTCACTTCACCCCTCCTACCTTGAACCCCAACAACCAGAGCCCTTAATATTGTTCTTAGGCTCGCCCTTGAAGCAAAGAACTTAAAAAAACAAACAAATAGGAATTAAAAAGCTAAAGTTCAGCTTTGACCGAGAGGAAACCTACCACTTTATCACACACACACACACACACACACACACACACACACACACACACACAGCCCCCTAGAGTCCTAAAACCAGACCCCTTGACCAACCCCTCCCCTCCCTTGACCTGCCCATCACCCAGACCACCCATTGAGAAGCCCAGCTTGACCAGCCCCCTACCTTTCCCTAAGAAACACGGCCTCATCTCCTTCCCCTGAGAAACTCATTTAAAAAAAAACTCATACACCTATGAAACAATATACATAAAACACTTTTATTAACCCAAACATCCTGGGTCAACCGCATAAACATCCCTCCCTAATAGACACCTGGGTAATCCGGAAATGAACCCTTTTAACATTTGACATAATCGATAAAATATGAATCCCATAATCACCTTTTACTTCCACCTTGGGGTTGTTACGTTCAAGAGGATTTTAGAGTGGGGACAATGTGTTCCGTTTCTGGTGCAGGACCCCTGTGGGTGTGGATCTGAGAGAAGACCATCGACCCCAGATGCTGCTGAAGGATGAGTGCCTTGGATGTCCTGCCCTGCCCCCCTGCCTGGATTTCAGTTATGGATTTCAATTTTTTGGGATTCACAAAAAATTCCTGGTCCAAGACATGTTAGTCTTTGCTATGGTTTAGGTCAGGGTCTGGCCAGTTTGTCATCATTGATTTGCCATTAATATACCACTGAACAAGATAATATTTGAGCAGAATGTAAAGCAATCTGTCAAAATGCTGAAGTTTGTTTCAAGGTCCTTTCCTCTTTTCTCTCTAAACCAAGTTACCATGGTCTATTTTTATTGCAATGCGGGTGACACTAAATTACTCTCCTTCCACCTTTCTGACACACAAGTGACGAAAGACCATTAATCGTTTCCTCAGACACCTCTGTCCACCGCCTAAATAAGATGATTGTGCTCCTTCAAGGAAAAGCCTGTCCACTCCAAGAATTTTCCGTCAAAGTATAGCATTCCCCTCCCCGAAGACAAAGAACCCTGGCATGACCATGGAAATCACCCTGTCATTCTGTGCCAACATTAAAGTGGTGACGGTCTCCTCAAGGTTCAAGCGATACAAAATGCATAGATTAAGACCTTGCATCTTACACGAAACAGCACTTGACTTTGTTTGGCATCAAAATCCTGGTCTTGTCCACAACATTGCAAAGAAATCTGGTGGTCAATACTTCCAAGTTTTCCCATTTCCTCCACACTCCACCTGCTTCTAGAAGAAGTTTGGATTCACTAGCATGATACTTGCCTACAGAGCAGCCAAGGGGCCATCCACCCGAGCACATCGTAACACCTGATCTTTTGATCATTCTTCTCTACCTCAAGGTAGTAAAAGCTCTTCTGTCTTGGCACCCAAGTGATCCTGGATTCCTCTTGAAGCTAGGACAGCAGAATTTCTGCCCATTTTATGAAAACCTCCCAAACCTTACCTTTCTAAAGTATATCTAAGATTATTCCTCAGGGAAACCTCTCCTTTTATATGTATTTCACCAAACACACAATTTGCACAAATTGTTCAGGTGCTTAGGTCTGCTCATAAGTTTGAAGGCTTTTCAACAGCGAAGAAAAAAAACAACCATCATAGTAAAGAAGTTGAATACAATGTGGTACCTCAGCTGATATCAATGCACTACATAGGCCTCAACCCGCACGAAAGCAAAGCTCTACAATGGACAAAAAAATAGGAGTAACCAAATGTTACTTGAAAGTAGAAAGCAACCTTCATTCATTCTCTGTTTGTTGACAGAGAATGAATGAAGTTCTTAAAATATCACAAAATGTCAACAGTTTTCTGAAGGTCTCCTTATGTTGTACATGATTGTTTGAATAAAAGCAGTTTCCCCCTTAACAATTGATGCACTATAAAGTGTATTTATTTAATAATTGTTAAAAACATGCTATATACAATTGTGAAAAACTCCTAATAGAATAATGAGTTCATATTACTCCTAGGCTGGGAGTTGACATGAATAGGCACATTGTGAGAGTGGAATAAAGCCTGAGAATAACAAACCGAGTGGGACTGAGGGAAAGACTGTAAGAGAGGAGAGAGACACAAGCCAGGCACTTACACATTGAGATGACAAGGATGATAAATCCGTCTCTTTCAGACAGGTGCTGCTGCTGGGAAAGACTTGATTTTGGCCTGACACCCTCGGCACACAACCTATGTTGGTTCCCTCCTCTATTCATCTATCTTTCTCTGAGACAAGATGTTAGAGTGGAGAAATGAGCAGCAGGCATTATATCGCTAGGGGCCAAAAACACATTTTACAAAATCAAATCAATTCGGTCAAAGGTGAGCCTGGTAGCTGCACCTGAAGGGATACCAATGATTTCAGCGTCATGAAGCCATCCTGAATTTTGCCATTGTTGTTCTGAAGCTACTGTCAAACCCAGAAAACCACGATCACCTCTAAAACTCCCTTACTCACTGCTCCTCTTGTAACCATGTCAAGATCTACAGTAGTGATGTGCATCACTCCTTTCAAGTAAGACTTGATCTATCATGATTTAATGCTGGGTATCTTTGAGAGCACTGTAACAACCACTGTTGTAACAAGAAACCAGGCAAGCCTAGTTCAGCCGGCCTACAATAGAAAGCATTGCCCTCTCGATACGGACCTGGGTTGCACACATGAAAGGATGTGTCGTTAACCTATACACCACTGAGTGGTACATGTAGCCGGTGTCAGTATTGCCTCTGGTGTCTACCTTGAACAAATCCTCTTTTGCCACTGGCAGTTTTAAAAGCTAATTGGCAATTTGTGATTGATATTAATACAGTTAAACTGACCATCGTTTCTTACTAAGTTTACCTCCACCACAAATAGCGTCTGTGAACTGTATGGCATTTGCCACTGGATGTTTTAACAGCATATTAGCCAGCAACAGGCTTTACCATTAACCAGTAATAGGTGTTAACAATAACTTACTGGAATAGTCATAAGAACTATTGCTAGTGAGGCTGCCAAAGCTGTTTTATTTAATGGCATAAGAGCTTATTTTATTTATTTCATGGCATTACAACATAGAGACTGTAACATAGAGAATCATGCAATATAGAGAATCATGGAATCTACCAGAAATGGTTAATACTGCATAACTGTAAAGTTTTATTGTGGCCCACAAATATAATTAATAAATGCTGTTGCTTTCAATAGATACAAACTTAAGACTTCCACGTCAGGCACTGTCTTTAACCAATATGCCACAGAAGTTAACGTATCAGCAGTCGCTAGACTCCATTGAGCATTGTGTTAAACCGACTAACGTTTCTTATTAAGTTTACCTCCAACATAGTGTCTATGAACTGTATGGCTTTTGCCACTGGCTGTTTTAACAGCTTATTAGCCAGTAATAGGCTTACTAGTATCTACGAATGTCCTAGGAATAATCAAAAGAATTTAGCAATTTACAGCGAGTCTGAAGATGAACTTTTCAATGCCAGAAACAGTCGCAATATGAACGTTTACAGTTTTAGTTAAGGCTTACTATGATTTAACTATTATACGTTGTAGCCAGCAAATGTATTTGTATACCCAAGACTCATGCATGGATGTGTACTTCGAAAATCCACCAGAAACTGTCGCAAAATAACTAAACTGTTTTATTTCAGGCTTACTATAATGTAGAAACTCAAGGTTTTAGACAGCGACGTTTTTGCCTAAACAGAATAATTCATAATGCATACTTCGCTTTGCCTGTGCTATTTAACAAGGGGGAGTAAGTCAGTAATTCAGTCAGTCACTCAATCACAAAGTAAGAGACATTCGGTGTTGTCTGGCTCTGCTTACGTGGTCAAGACTTAATAAAATAGATTTGATTGATGTACATCTTATCCATACATGAGCTCTGGAACAATACAGGAACAGAATTTTGTTTGACTTGTGGAATGAATCAAAATGATTTGGTGTGATGTAATGAACTATGAGTTGTCACAGAAACAACTTTTTAAATTAATAATGTATTTAGTGTGTTTGTGAGTGTGTAAAAAGACTGTAGTTGTGACATGAACTCACACTGCCTGCTACATCAGCGTCAAATGAACAATCCTGAAGGCGAAAGCTGGCAAGTTCCAGAATCTTCTGAAGGCAGCCCGCAACGCCCTTGTACAGCAACCTCCCATCAGGACCTCGTCAGGGGAAGTATGAAGTGGCTCTCGGCGTGCAGACTAATGGAGAAACTGAAAAATGAAGAGAAGCTGTTGGATATGCTGTTGGAGAAAAAGTGGAGCCTGAAAATGGCTGAAATCTTACAACCACAAGACATGATGTTTTCATCACAGATCAGCTCCAGCAATGCCAGAGCGAAAGAGGGAGAAAGACAGGGTGAAGTCGCTGCAGCACCTATGACTGCCATTCCTCCCAAGCCACCGCTGGGAGGCAACCCCAGACACAACAACGCCTCAGCAGTTTGGGCTCTGAACACCTGCAGTTTGTACATTCTCTGTTTAACCCCATTACCTTGTGTATGGAAATGTATGAACATTGGGGTCTGTTGCTCTGAAATAAACATTTCTGCTCAGTGACTTAAACATAAATGTGTGTGTTGGCACTTGAGCTGAGCCATAAAGCATCACAAAAATGTGTTTTCCCTTGACTTTTAATCTCAAATCCCCATCACTGACTAATTAACTTGTCAGTTTAGCAGAGAAAATATTTTTTGTCATATTTATCTTTAGAACTTAGCTATGATATTTATAGCACAGCTCTGTTTTTCGCTGCTGTCTCAAAATTGAGTGGTTTTGACCGTTTCAAACTTCAAAGCAGAGTGAGATATTTATTCCTGCTTTGAAAGGAAATGTCATGGGATATGTTGAGACCATTCCAAAACCGATAGCTATCCTTCAAATCACACAATTTCTTATAGTCGATATGGCAAAGACAATCAGCAATTTTATATTATAATGCATGACGGGCAAACTACTAAAGCTTATGAGGTGAGATTGCATTTTCTAAATGTTTCCCTGTTTTCTGTTGTCTTCAACTTAGGAGGACACGAGGTCCTAACCCACACATGCGGAGTACCAGGCATGACTCGTCCCGGTTCCTGTCCAAAGTCCTCCTGGTTGTGTTGCAGATCAAGATCACAGCTGCCACTCTCCTGAAAAAATTTTTTTCACACTGTGCTACTTGCTCTAATTATTTGCTGTCTTATTACATGTACAGTATATCTTAGTATTGCCAACGTTTGTCTGATTTGTAAAACTTGCCTTGAGATCTTGTTCTCAAGTAATATGTTACATTAAAATATTTGTTTTAATGTGGCATATTTAGCACATTGCTTAATGTGCTATTTGTATACTCTTCTATCTGTTTTGGAGATAAATGACTGTCAAACCATTTAAATGGTTACTTTAATATTAATGGGAAGAGGCATTAATTCAGTAAAAAACATGTATATTCTTAGGGGGCAAATAAAACCATATAATTAATAAATGTTCATACACATTTTCTGATAGGCTTGTTACAGTTCACCTGGATCAGTTGGCTTACATACATTTCTAATCAATATGTTTCCAACTTCTGATGACGAATCCCATTTACACTTGACTAAATCCATTCAATCTTTAATATTTAACAGCATTAGCTATGCTTTTTCTAGTTGTATATCTATTAATAAGGCAGCTCATTACACAGTTTTATCAGGCAGATAAAAGAGCTAAGAATCTTATCTTCCATTTTCATTGTGTTACGATGTTGTAAATGGTGCATTTTTAACACGCCTTTATGTAATTGGGAAATCTTACACTGTGTAGAGGGAGTATTTTTTTTATTTTATTTTTATTAAAGCCAACCATAATTTCCCTTGATGAGGACATTTTAAAGGACATGAAATAAGATGTTGGTCAAATGGGGGGACCAGCAAAGATATGTTTGAAATAACTTGCCAAGCTGCCATAGTGACAGCCTCAAATATAATCATACTTTTTTTATATTTGTGGGGGGGGGGTAACAGGGAAATTCGAATCAAGCTCCTCGTGTTGCCATATTGAAATGAAGATATTCAAATAAAAATGTAGGCTAAGTATCACTGATTAATCATGAAACTAAGATACTGATAATTCAAGATATGTTCAGCTATTGTGAGCATCTTACATGTCTGGCAGCTCAAAGAAATGTGTTCATCGTTTGATGGTGCAATAGTTTGTGCAATACTGAGTCCCGTCTATAACACCAAGTACATTTTGTATTTCATTTGGAAATCAAGGTCCCAGGGTTGTGAGAAAGAGTGGAGAGGCACAGAATCCAGTCCAGTATGAAGATTCCAGTCAGTGATGATTTGGGCTGCCATGTCATCTGCTGGTGTTGGTCCGCTGTGTTTTATCACACTGCCAACAAAACATACGACTTCATCAGGGGAAAAAAGTGGAATGTTTTAGACTGGCCAAGTCAATCTCCTGACCTTAACCCAATAGACCTACCATCATCAGTTACATCATCAATAAATATTAATGAGCCTGTTCCAGAAGCAGCCATGCACGCCCAAGCCATGACATTATCTCCACCATGCTTCACAGATGAGCTTGTATGCTTTGGATCAAGCAGTTCCTTTCTTCACACGTTGGCCTTTCCATCACTTTTGGTAGAGATTAATCTTGGTCTCATCAGTCCATATGATTGTGTTCCTGAACTTTTGTGGCTCATCTCTAGTTTTTTTGAAAATTTCAACCTGGCCTTCCGATTCTTACTGCTAATGAGTGGTTTGCATCTTGTGGTGTGGCCTCTTTCTGCTCTCTGAGTCTAATTTGAACAGTTGATTGTAATATCTTCACCCCTGCACTGTGGAGGACGTTGGTGATGTCACTTACTGATGTTTTGGGGGTTTTCTTCACAGCTCTCACAATTCCTGTCATCAACTACTGTTGTTTTCCTTGGCCGACCTGTTCGACGTCTGTTGCTCAGTACACCAGTAGTTTTTTTTTTTTTTTCAAATTCTTGTGCTTGCTATGCCCAATGTTTGTCCAATGGCTCTGGTTGATTTTCCTTCTTTTCTCAGCTTAACAATGGCTTGCTTTTCTCTCATAGACAGCTCTCAGGTCTTCATGTTGGTTTATCCTCTTTAACAAGAAATGCGGTCTTTATAGGTTTAAATCAAGGATGGAAACTTAGAATTGTCATGCAGAGCTTTTTAATGTTTGAGCAATCAACCTAAAAGGCAACACCTGGGCAACAAACATCTGTCAGTCACATGTTCCAATACTTTTGCTCACTTGAAAAATGGGAGGAGACTGTATAACAGAACAACATATGTTGCACACAGACTGGATGTAAATTATGCTATACGTGTGCGGATTAGTATAGAGGATATAGTCTAGCCCCGAACCCCATTAACTGATACCTATGGTGCGATACTTCACCATTAACCTGCACACCAGCTGTTTGCCATTTCGTTTCTCATGCATCGCTCTGTATGCATATATTTCAACATTGATGAGGGACAACTAGAGACTCAATTTGGCCAGGTTTTGGGTAGTTTGCATTATATAATTATAGGTCATGATTCAGGAATTAAATAATCAAATTCAAGATAATGGAATGAATGACATGGCAATTATTTCACCCACTTCCTTTCCTCAGAACAAATTCCATCTAAAAAAGTGCATACTTTGTAATTCACACATGAAAATGCTCCGTTTTCTGTTTCTGTGTGAAAGTGCCAGATGTTTGTGGAAATGCTGTCTAGCTTTGTGTTAACCTTATTTTTTAGATTCAAGATAAGACTAAAGTTTGTCATTGAACAAGTACAGTACAACAAAATGCAGTTAGCATCTAACCAGAAGTGCAAATATAGGTATGTTAACAGTGGAATGTATAGATGCGCAATGAAGAAAAATGTGATACATGAGGCAACGCTAAATGTGAAATTAAGGAAAATAGAGAAGTATCCAGTATATCAATCAATCAAATGTATTTATAAAGCCGTTTTTTCATGAGCAGTTGTCACAAAGTACTTTTACAAAACACCCAATCGACAACCCCAATGAGCAAGCAACAACAGTGTTGAAGCACAGTTTGTTACAAAATGAATAATAGTTGTGCGGGTACAAATGGCCATTCTAAATTGCATACGTTATAAAGTATAGACACTACTTGTGTTGGAAGTCTAATGTTGCAGGAAGATGGGCACCATTGATGTGCTGGCTGGTTTTACCTAACTGTGGCGCAGTTAGTCAGAACACCCTCGATAGGGCAGCGGTTAAAGTTCACAAGGATCTTGAAAGACTAGCGGTCTTTGCCTTTTTGGTCAAGGAGTTTGTTGACCAGCCTAGAGAGGATGACTGTGTTGAATACTGAGCTATAGTCAATGAATAGCATTTTCCCATAGGTGTTAGTTTTGTCCAGGTGGGTCAGGGTAGAGTGTAAAGCTGTGGAGATGGCATCATCTGTAGACCTGTTCGACCGGGGGTAAACTGGTAGGGATCCGGTGTTGAGAGGAGGCAGGACTTAAGGTGGGCCAGCACTAGTATTTCAAAGCACTTCATGGTTGCGGGGGTGAGTGTGACTGGTCGAAAGTCATTCATTCTAGACACAGTCGATTGCTTCGGCACTGGCACAATGGTTGCAGCCTTGAAGCACATTGGAACAACCATCTGGGCAAGTGATATGTTGAAAATGTCAGTAAAGACCTCGGCCAGCTGCCCAGCACATGTTCTGAGCAGACGCCCGGGGACGCCATCAAGACCGGCAGCTTTGCGAGTATTCACCCTGCTCAGTGCAAATGTCACATCTGAGGTGGATACTCTGGGGGAGTTCAGCTTTAATGGCTGGCTCTTGGTTGTCCCTGTCGAAACGTGCGTGTTTAACTTGTTGGCTTTGGGTGTAGGGTTCTTTGGCCGGTAGTCTGTGATGGCTTGGATTCCCTGCCACATGCCTTGGGGTTCGGAGTTGTTGTTGAAGTGCTCCTCGATCCGCAGTTTATGGTCATTTTTAGCACCTTGATACCCCTTTTCAGGTGAGTCCTGGATGAGCATTGTGTGCCTTTAGCACTTGTTGGATCTCTGTTTATCCATGGCTTCTGGTTCAGGAAGGTCTTTATGGGTCTATTAGTTTATGGGTGGTGAAATTGTTGGTGCTGATGTAATCCAGAACGGAGGCAGCATATGTTTCAATGTCCGTATGGGAGTCAAGTGTGGCTTGAGTTGCTGACAGACTCCAGTCTCTGTGTAGAGACAGGTGCTGTAGAAGTAAGTCTGACCCTTTTGGCCACACTTTGACTGTCCTCACTGATGGTTTCACATGTTTAAAGAGGGGTAAGTAGGAAAAATAAGATGTAATGGCTTTTTAAGCCTCTAATGTTTGTGTACATATGGTCTAGTGCAGGGCTATTCAAATCCGGTCTTAGAGGGCCGAAACCTCTGGTTTTCGGTTTTACTTGATTGCCTTCTTCTGGCACTTCATGTCTGAATCAGTCCCATATTAATAGTAGAAGATAAAAGAAAGATATGTATCAGCCCTCGAGGAACGGAATTGAATAGCCCTAGTAAAGTCTGTCTCCTCTGGTGGGGCAGGAGACATTTTGGTGCAATTTGGTGAAAAACTGTTTTCCGTTTTGGTTGAAATCCCCTGCAATCACAAAAACACAATCCGGGTGATCCATCTGCTATTTGCTAATGGCAGCCACAGTTCTTTCATTGCCAGCTTAGCATGAGCATCTGGGGGTACGTACACTGCCATAACAATTGATATAACAAAACATAACACAATGTCAGATTGTTGCTTGCAATGTTTCTGTTGTGTGTTTGATTATCAACTAATAGTAAACGTTGCCTCAGGACAGCAATTCTACCTGCTACTTCACAAATGAAAGTAGTTATTTGTTGTTGGTTAAAAACAGAAACAGCAGAAGGTAACATCTAAGACCATACATTCCTCTTGCATGGCCCAGATTGGCTCTTGATGGATAATTACACTAAACAAATGTAATTTTTGTTTTACCATTTAGTTTTTTTTAGAATGAATATCTGTAACATGATGAGGATCCTAAAAAAGAATGCAAAACCAGGAAAAATAAAAGGTAAAAATAAAATAAATACAATGCTAAGTACCAAAATACAGAAATATACAGAAATTTTTCCACCCCACCAAAAAAATGCACTTTCCCCATTGTCCCCTGTTCATACAGTTAATTTAGAAAGTATTCAAACCCCCGATATTCTTGGTTACAGCCATATTGTAAAATTGATTACATAATTTTCCTCATCAGTCTGCACACAAACAAATTTAGTTTTTTGCAAATGTACGGTAGCTTGACCATATTAAAGTGGTGAAATAAAGTGCGTGTGCGTGTGCGTGTGTGTGTATAACAGTTGTATCCATAACATCTGATCCTGTTCCAGCTACCCTTCTGCCTCCTACGAGCATTGACACCTCCTGTCTTCCGAGTCCCCGGCCTCCTGGGGGACACAATCCAATTTCACAGTGTGCATGCGAGATCATAACATACACCTCCTTCCCTTCATTAACACCACCTGGATCCCATTCCCCCTCAACACTTACCCTTAATAACTTCTATTTTGTGTTTAGTTTTTTAGGCAGCGTTGAGTGATGTACGTAATGTTACGGTTATTTCAACATTGTGTACTACGCTGTATTTGTTTCTGGCCACTGCACTTTTAGTCCAGCTTTTTTTGCAAATGTTTTTTTGGATCCTTTGTTTCATTAAAGACATTTGGCTCATCTGCACCTGCTTCCTGACTCCCTTACTCTATACCACACTGCACAGTTACAGTAGCTTGTACAAGGCCGCAGAAAGCTTGCTTAAAATTAGATGTTCAATCGTGTCAACCTGCAATACTGCTGTAATACCCTCCTTAAAATATGCACTGCCCTTCACTCTGCCCTCCCCCAAATAACAGCCCAAAATCAAAGTTCCCCAATAGCAATCAACCTGTCCCTATAGACAGACCATGTAGATAAACAACAAGGAAATAATTTGCAGTTATCAGCAATTATTTATCGGCAACAGTTTAAACTTGTTCTCTGTTCTGATTCAGGCTCTCATTGTGGTTCATAACTTTCATAACTTGTTCATCAGTGGGTACAAGGGACCAGTCAGATTTATAAAAATGCATGCTCTGTTACTTCCGCAGACATTAATGTTTTTCAGTAGTGTCCAGAGCAGGCACATCGGTACATCTACCTCATCCTAAGAAATAAAGAAAATCTAGACATTTGATTGGGATAAGAAGCTGCATCGCTAATTTCCACCCATTTGTACAGTATCTAATTTCTTTCATGAAGTTTGAATAAATAACCCTGGTCATCAACAAGGCTAGCAAAATGTAAGGGCATCATGTTTTTTTTGTGTTCTATTAGATACATATTTTATGTATCGGTACACTGTGGTAAACAACTTTGAAAACGGCACAAATTCCCATTGTGATGCAAGGCATAGCATAGTTCCTTACACTGCTGTCATTTTGCCCATTTACAGTACCTGATATTTGTAATGAATTCCCTTTCTCTCCCCGGCTGACTGGACACTCAAGGCCATACCATAGAAACAGAGTTACTAATGGTGTGGGTGTGTTTGTGTTTTTGTGTGTGTGCAATTTGCATCTCCCCTCTATTCTTACATTCTTGTCCCTCCCCCACTTTGAAATGGCAGCTATGAATCTTCATTGCATTTAGCGGGGTGGAAAGCAAATCTTCTTTGCCTTTAGAAGTGTGGAAAGCGGCCTTTCCCTAAATTACTATTGATGACAACGTCACACTGTAAGGAGAGTGAATACAGCATGGAAATTATGTAGTGATCGATGGGGCAAGAGACATATAAAAAATGCAAGGGGAAAGAGTGATGGGCAGGGCCATTCCCCAACAGCCTAAATTGGGAGACACCACATTATGTGACGTGTGACATGCATTTAGAATTAATGTGAAATAAAAACATTCATTTTATTTCCTGACAAATGTATTTTTAAATGTATATTCTAACTCAATAATATGGGACCCCTTTAGGCTCAAAAACTGTTGGTCTGATTTTTATGCATGTGCTACGTGGAATAGGGTGTGGTGTTGAAGAATAAATATGAGTGTCTTCAAACTCTTAGCAGGCAATAAACTCAGGAAAATAAGGGAAGTGGAAAGAAGGTGCTTCATCTCGCACTGAGCACTAGAGCTTGAGACTTTGCACTGTTCAGGAATTTTAAATAATATTCCCAGGGGACCAGCTTTAGTCTCCTTGAGTCTTCAGCTTTCTAGGCCTTGAATTAAACAGCCCTAAAGAAGTGAATGAGAAGGAAATGTTACCTAAAGCCTAATGGACGGCAAACCAATGAATGACGGTGGTGGCAGACAGAGATCCATACAAGGTATTCATTTACTGCATTCAATCAAATATTTGGAGCAAATGTTGATGCTTACTAATGTAAATTGCTAAAGAATGTTAATTCATATGACCTTGGTTGTTGGTAAAACATGTTTAGCAGAGAGGGGGCTGAATGGTATCATCAAAGTAAACTGGATGAATACTACCCAAGGACTTTCTCTCTAGCTCCAAACATTCTGCAGCTCCAAACATTATTCTTTCTCATCGAAGGAAAACAGGCTGATAGCTCACGACGAAGGATAGCTTACAGGGCTTGTGTGTATTGGTGATATTGTCTGATAAACATGCTTTACACAACATTCACCCAAGGACTACAAAACTTGTCCTTGGAAAGGAGAGTTAAGAAATGAAATATTATTATGAGATGAATTTTAAAACCTTGGGAGGAAGGATAGTGTTGATTTCCAAATCGCTGTAACACACATACATTCAAAAAGTTCCTGTTAGGATGAAGGAAACCTTAAATTGAAACTGATTCGTTTCAAATAATTGAATGAATAGGGAAAGCCTCTACTCTCATTAAGGTACGTCAGCGCCAGAGTTTGCTAAACGTCATTGGAACTTGGATTCTACCAGTTTCTATGGTCCGATAAGACTTTTACGCTGTTTGAGCCTGAAGACCAGTGGTGTGTTTGGTGGCTACAGGGATGGTTATGCAAACATTTCTATTCTGTAGGCTTAGTCTTAGCTATCCAACCACCACAACTTTAGTTTTGGGATTTAAACCTGAGTGGGGTTTGATAAAGCTCTCTCTTGCTTTGTCGTCATCTCTTAGTCAGTGTGCTGGATGTGGGAAAATTGGGCAGGAGTAAAGACCTCAGCGACTTTCACAGTGGCTAAATTGTTATGACGGTCAGAACATTTCTGGAAAAGCAAGACTTGTGGGATGCTCCCAGTCAGCAGTGGTTAGTTAGTACTTGGAAGGTTACCTGGTCTAATGAGTCCCATTTTCTTTTACATAACATGGATGGCTGTGTAAGTGTACACTGTTTACCTGGGGAAGTGATGGCACCAGGATGCACTGTGAGAAGATGACAAGCTGGTGGAGGGAGTGTGATGCTCTGGGCAATGTTCTGCTGGGAAACCCTGGGTCAGGGCATTCATGTGGATGTCAATCTGACTCATGCCATCTACTTAAACCTTGTTGCAGACCAGGTACACCCCTTCATGGCAATGGGATTTCCTGATGACAATGGCCTCTTTCAGCAGGACAATGCATTCTGCCACACTGCACACATTGTTCAGGAATGGCTTAAGGAACATGGCGAAGGGTGAAGGTTTCCCTGGCCTCCAAACTTCTTGAATCCAAATCCATTGGATCTGTAGGATCACATTAGCAGAATCTGTAGGATGTGCTGGACCAACAAGTCCAATCTACTTGGCAGCTTACAGGATTTGCTGCTAATGTCTTAGTGCCAAACACCACAAGACACTCTTATGGGGCTTGTAGAGTCCATGCCTCGAGGGTAGTTGCTGTTTTGATGGAACGCAGAGGACCATCAGCCTTTCAGGAAGGTGATCGTGTTTTAGCTCATCAGTGTATGTGAGCATGCATGAGTGTGTGTGCATTTAAACTTGTGTTGACTCATGCTTTTAGCGACAGGCCAGGGGTATCAATAGCACGGCCTAAAAGGGGTTCCCACCAATGCCCAAACCAAATCTACATCCTTAATTGTTGCCTGTAGAGTTCAGAAGATAGACTTTATCAGCGCAATTTGTTTTGGGGGTGGTTGGGGGCTAGATAAACAATAATCCTATTATTTGCATACAACCTGGTTAAGGTCATTCATGTATTTATTCTGCTAATCTAACTAAAATGTTTGTGAAATAGATTTTACATCTGATCAAATTAATTCCAGTGACTCGAGTAACAAGATTCACCGGAACACGGATTTCGGTCTAACAGAATTGTTAATCGAATTGTGGTTCAACAATTGTTGGCCAGAACTCGAGTTTAGCTATATGAACTCATAACTCGACTTCAAATCCCGATTTAGTAACTCGACTGCATATCTGTATATGCACAGTATTAGAATAATACAGTATTTAAGTGTATCTTATGCCACCCTAAAATCGATATTGGTTTCAGACCAAAAACATTACAAATTGGTTGGTCTAATTAAAACTCTTATTTACTTACAGAGGGGCAGTGTTAATATTTATTTTTATGCTGAAGCAGAGATCCCTGTTAAAATGTTTTAAGATGGTTGCCATCACAACAGATGTTTGTAATGAGAGGTTACATATTGTCTTCCTCTTAAACCACTGTACCAAACATGGTACCCTCCCTCCCAGTGATCCCTCACTTAACTGGGAACCTGCCCAGTAGAAGCCTGCTGTTTTATTTTTCATTCATACCAAGGCCACAGTGTCAATGGCCAGGAAACTTGATTCACACTGACAGCCTCTATGAGGCCTAATCACAACCTTATTACAGTACCAAACCCACAAATCTTTCCTGATTATTTGCAAACCCATTCATCCTGAACCTCTTGGTTATTTTTCGAACCCTCTTCTCTCTCTTCCCCTTCTAAGGAGATGCTGGGTGGATTGTGTCGCAGAAGATTTTCAGAAGGCCTTGATAGAATGGATGGGTCTCCATTACTGTAATGAGGCTGCAGGAATGGTTGACGCGCTTCTCTTATTTACGCCATCTTTCCTTGCATCTCCTCCTGAGGATATGCCCTCTCCTCCATAATAGCGTACTCAGTCTTCCTTTCATTCTCTTCCTCTCCTTCTCTCCGTGTCCACCTTATTACCTCCTTACCTTCACTCCCCTAATGTTATGCAGGAAGCATGTACGCGTGCCTGTACGTCAGAGATTTTCTGGGAAAGAGTGGAGCTAAATGGAAATGTAGCCATTTATCATTTCTTAACCGCTAATGCAGCTCACCAGTATTCATTCCACATTTTGTGTTGCAACATGAAATCATTGTTTTAATTATGAGTTTTTGCACTAATTAACACAGTCCAGAGTGAAAAACAATATTTACAAATTGTTCTGAACTAACAATAAATACAACACAGAAAAGTATTGAATGCATTAGCATTCACCCTCTTTAGCTAATATTTGGGAGAAACACAATTTTTGGCATCTATTATAGCCATGCGTCTATTTGATATCCCTCCTACATTTGCACACATGGAAGCAGCAATTTTTGGTTCGTTCTTTTTTGCAGTTGGATGGGGAACTTGGATAACAAGCAATTTTCAACTCTTCACATATTTTCAATTGGATTGACCTTTTTTTAAGCCACACCAGATCCATTTAATATTTATAGAGGTAACTTATGATTGAAGATCATGCAATTTCTGTAGACTTGAAGAAGAGTTGGAGATCAAGGAAAGTGTATTGTTTGTTATTGAAGCTGTGTTGACGCTGATGAACCTTGAAGGTTCATTAGACCAGGCCACCTTCTTCTATTGCTCCATGGTCCGGTTGTGATACTCACATGCCCATTGTAGGTGCTTTTGCCAGTAGATGGGCATCCTGACTGGTCTGCGGCAACACAGCCCCATACACAACGTACTGCGATGCACTGTTTGTTCTGACACCTTTCTGTCAGAACCAGCATTAACCTTTTCAGCAGTTTGAGCTACAGTATCTTGCTTGTTGTATTGGACCACACAGGCCAGCCTTTGCTCCCCACATGCATCAATGAGCCTTGATCCCCCATGACTTTGTCGCCGATTCACCGCTTCTCCTTCCTTGGACCACTTTTGATAGGTGCTGACCACTGCAGACAGGGAACATCCCACAAGGGCTGCAGTTTTGGAGATGCTCTGACCCAGTCATCTGGCCATCACACTGTGGCCCTTGCCAAAGTCGCTCAGATCCTTAAGCATTACTTTTTCCTGCTTCAACACATCAACTTCGAAGACAGAATGTTTACTTGCTGCCTAATATATCCCACCCACTGACAGGTACAATGATCACGAGATTATCAGTGTTACTCACTTCACCTGTCAGTAGTCATATTGTATGGCTGATCAGTGTATATAGGACTGAGCTCAACCTTGAATGGGGAGCTCTTGACCTGACTCTGCTGAGTGTTGGTAACTGCTCCAGGTTTGCAAATCTTGAATAAGTGAAACGAATCCCATTTAATCCAAGACAGAGAGTTACTAGCAGCGTGAGCAACATTATTGATGTTCACAGAGAATAAGGTCGGCCCAATAATCAAACCCTGAGGAGATTCCATTGAAACAAAGAGTCTACATCATAGGCTCTCAGATTTGCCGTTCTGAACACGGTGAGAAAATCTGCCAGTCGAGGCAGTTTTCGGGGAAACCTAGGTTATTAAGTCTCATAATTCGAATGTCATGGTTTATAGAATCAAGTGTTGGCTAGGCAAAAAGGTCTTGGTTGTGCAATACTGCTTATTATCTGCTGCCTTTGTGATGTCATTTAAGACTTTCAAGGTAGCGAAGACCTACTCTAAATCTTGTTTGCAGCACAACTGCAATGGGAATCAAAATAGCAGGTTATCTGTTTATCTGACTTCCAATATGTGCAGGGAAGTAGGAAATCAGTCTATGATACATTAGACCCAAACTGCCAAACACTTTGAAGAGGAAATGACAGCTGCAACTTTGTCAACCCTGTGACTCGAGTACCAGGATTCACCGGAACACGGATTTCGGTCAAACAGAATTGTTAATCGAATTGTGGTTCCACAATTGTTGGACAGAACTCAACTCGAGTTTAGCCATATGAACTCATAACTCGACTTCAAATCCCGGTTTAGTAACTCAACTGCATGTCTGTATATGCACAGTATTCAAATAATACAGTATTTAAGTGTATCTTATGCCACCCTAAAATCGATATTGGTTTCAGACCAAAAAAATTACAAATTGGTTGGTCTTCCAGTATGTTCAGGGAAGAATGGAAATCAGCAGTTTGGGTCTAATTTATCAAACACTTTGAAGAGGAAATGACAGCTGCAACTTTCCAGTCTCTGGATGAAAGATACTGTGTTTGTTTAAACAGGCAAGTGACAGTGGCAGACATCTTTAAGAAAGGGTCCAGATATTTTAGTGTCCCAGAAACGTTTAGATTTAAAGTCACAAGATGTGAATCTTGGATTTAAAAAGCTTGCCTTAGCTTTTGTTATTGACAGTGGAAAGTCCGTGGAATTAATGGTAATTACCACTTTACATAAGAGCCGGTGCTTTTACTGGATAAGCATAGACTGTTCACTAATAAAACGGGATGAAGTGATTATTGAATCTCATTTTCCTGAACAGGGCATGTTTAGTAAGGAGTTTTTTTTTAAAGTAGGACCAGTTGTCCTCAACCAAAGGTATAAGGTTAATTCTGTGCCAGGGTAAATACCAAGTCCTTGTAAGGCCAGCTGAATGAGGAGTTTAACAAAACATTTTACAAAAACGAGAGAAGGGCATTTCTACAGATGCAGACACAGGCAATGAAACAATGATCACTAACGACTTGTCCAAATACTGCAAAATTAAGTTTAGCCGGCATGTTAGAAAGGATATGGTAAATGAGTGCTCTTATTCATGTATTTACGATTGTGACTTGTGTGTTCATGCATAATTCTTCCCTAGTCTCAGGTGTTGTGCAGACTTGGCTGACTGTTCAGTATTTTGCTGAGAAATCTTTTCTCTATCTTCACATGCTTTCCAGGAACTCATGTAGAGAAGCATCGCATTAGCATGATGATGACAGTTTATTATCATATCGTTTTTTGGCTCCTCTTTAAAGGATGAGACCTTTAAAGGATGACAACAAAATCACCCCAGCAATGGCCCTGTGCAAAAGTGTACATACCCTTGAATGTTTGTCCCTGTTATAGACACACAAGGTGACACACACAGGTGAAAATGACAATTAAAAGTGATTTTTCCACACCTGTGGCTTTTGAATTGCTATTAGTGTATGTGATTAAAGAGTCAATGAGTTTGTTAGCTCTCACGTGGATGCACTGAGAAGGCTAGATGCTGAGCCATGGGAAGCAGAAAAGAACTGTCAAAAGATATGTGTAACAAGGTCATGGAACTTTATAAAAATGAAAAGGATATAAAAATATATCTATAGCCTTGCAAATGCTAGTCAGAATTCACTAATTCGTGTACTATTACAATCTTCACCGGGCACAACCAGAAGAGGACTGGCCACCCCTAAGAGTCTAGCTCCTCTATGTTTCCTCTTAAGTTCTGAACTTATTATGAAGTTTTTCCTAGTACTATGTGAAAACTGCTGATGTAAAAATACTTTATAAAATACATTGAATTCATTGATTTGATATTTACAAAAACAAAACAAGTAGTTAATTTCTTTGGAACTGTTTTTTGCAACAAACTACTTCACATTTTCATAGATTTCTATGCATTAATAATTATTGATAAATCAACATAATTATTATTTAGAAGATACCAAAGCTACAACTTGAAGTTTCAAGATGTTTGTAATTTGTGATAGTTACAAAAAAAAAATGGACCCACAAAACATAATCCAATGACACACTCCCTGCCCAGAAAGGCATTAAAGTTAAACACTCTCCATACCTATTCCTCATTCCTGTCACTGTATCTTAAAAATATATGAAGTGTATGATATCAGATCAGAGAAAGCATTCCGTACCTATCTGTAAGGTTCTATTCAGTTTTGGTTTGTGAATGTAGCCTGTTATGATTTGTTTTTGCCTCAGGATTTTTATTTTAGATACCGTCTCTCACAGTGACGTGTACCTATGATAAAAATTACAGACCTCTACATGCTTTGTTATTAGGAAAACCTGCAAAATCAGCAGTGTATCAATTACTTGTTCTCCCCACTGTAGCTTTGCTTTTGTTAGCCTCACCTGTTACACACGTGTTCCCAATTAGTGTTCCCCACATTGTCTTCAGTTCTGTTCCCTCATTGTAAGGTATTGTTGATTTGTCGCTTAGCATACTAAGCCTTCTCAGTGTAGTCTCTAGCTTACCCTTTTTTCACTATTCTCCCTGCCTGCCTTGTATTTCAGCCTGCCGTTTTTGTCTACCTGCCCGCCTTTTCAACTACCGGCCTGCTAATGTTTTCGGTACTGTTGCCCGCCTGTATTGGTTCACTGTGCGCCTGACCACGATTTCCAACTATTTGTCTGCCTGACCACGATTTCCAGCCGGAACCCTTTAATAAATCTGCCTTTTGCTTTCCATGTGGGACCACAACAATTCTGCCTTTGCTGAGTGATTAGTTACAACAATGAATCAGATGGTATCAAAAGATCTTTGTGGTCAGTGCGTAAATCTTCTTTGCCACCTTTTTGGACTGTTTAGGAAACAAATAATTATTTTAGGATATGCTGTTAGTCGAAATTATATTATCTGGATCATTGATGTCTCATTTTTCAATACCCATATTATACATACCCTACCAATTTTGATAATGACCAATTACAATAATTACATTTTTATATGAACAGGTTAAAGAAGCTTGCTGGATGGTAATTCACAGTCCCTTCTTTCCTAATGACATTGTGAAATTGAATATGTTTTACAATTGGGAAATTGTTCGTAGAATAATGAAGTATGTGGTTGGTGTTTCTGTAAGAATGTTTCCAGTTTATTTCCTTTGACAAACACTATACAAAATGTTCATAAATACATATAAATGAAATAAAAAATTGAATATAAAGAAACAATTTATTAATAGCTCAGAGATACTTGAAGAGTGTATTTCATGCGGTGGAAGTAGATATGTGTAGTAAGCGGCACAAACAGACTCAGAATCTAGAAAGCAGTTCAGTTTGAATTACTGAACTGTTCAAATGACATGTAATCACAAATTTGAATGAATGGCAGACAGACGGATGGGATGTGGAGGAGGGGAGCAGGAAAGAGAGAACAATGTAAAAGCTGCTGTTTAGAGGGGCATTTCTACCATTGAGAGGCTGTGACATTGTTCTGGCCCTCAAATTAACCTAGGCAATGTCTCTGGGAGAGGCCCATGACAGCTCCTCTCATTGCTGCTGACAGATACACCACAGTGACCGTGCTAAGGGGAAACCATGCAGAAAAATATGGAAATTGCCACTTAGGCCACACCATTGGCCCATGTCAACATTCACACGTTATCACTACACCTTTCTCTCTCTCTCTATTTCATTGTCTCTCTGTGTTTCTCTCTGTCTCTCTTGCTCTTCCTCTGGTGGGCAAAGTTTCTCATACTTGTCAAAGTACACTGTAACAGAAGAAAACGGAACAGTTCAATAGTAATTTCACTTAAGTGAAATGCTTCATTCATTTGAGTCTGTTGCTTTATTGTTTCATTCTGACCGGATAAATGATATGGATTTATTTGGCACCATCAACCAATGAAGTGTATAAATCCAAGTACTGTAGGTGGTGATTGATAACCTTGAAAGGACAATAAAGACTAGAATATAGTGAAAACATCCTGTAACTGTATCTCAGGTAAGATCTTGGGCTCTATTGGTTGCACTATTAAGCCACAGACTTTCAAACTAAGACATAAGTGAGACATAAATGTAGAGAAACTTAAACAAATTAATAATAGAATTCTAGTATTTAAAACCGAGTGTGTGGCATCTATACAGAGGTTGCTCATTTAATTTCAGCACTCTTATATGGTTAAAAATACGTCAAGATACAGAAAACTACGTTAAACTGTCGTTGCTCTATTCCAAATATTTGGTGGTGCTAGAATGATCTGGTCATTGTAGAGGTAGGGACCAGAAAAGACACCTGGCAAGCCTTGTTCAGCCGGCCTGCAATTTAAAGTGAAAAATGTTTTTACGCACAAAAAAAAAAATTTCTGATTTCACAATTCAAATCAGACTAGTTTTCAGTATAGCCTAAACAAATCTAAATGTCTGCCTGTATTACATTCCAGGGGTGAAAGTAACAAATTACAAATACTATTGTTGCTCTGTAAATAAATCATATTTGCTATCGAATCTTTATAAACGTTACTCTTCACTTCCAACCTGACTATCAATGAACAGCTACCCATCATACACCATGTTAAATTGTGTAACTTGGTGACAACCATTATAATAAAATGGAATTCTTAATGAGAACACATGGTTTTGTTGCATTTCATTTACACTCAGGCAAGTAAAATCATTAATTCATTACATTAACTACAATTGCATTACTCGAATTGTAAACAATGAGTGCCCAACCGAATTACAATATTTCCTTCAATCAAAGGCAAAGGCAATCTTAAGTATTTTTGCTGAAATTGATAAGTCTAGGCTGGAGGCGATGATTTCACGGATGCCCCATGTTGGCCACTGAGTATATAGTTTTTCTTAAGTGCATGCTATAATATACCATATTGTATCAAGCAAGTTATGACAAGGTGTAACTTAACATAATGAGGCATCTACCATACTAAGATGCAGGAATGAAATGAGAAACATCTGTAAGTAAAGGTTGTTGCATACTGCAGCGATTCTAGACATTTTGATCACTTGCCATTCATCTTACCATTGATCATCTTATGCTCAGTTAATTGACCACCCTCAGCTAGCTCCTAGGATATTGTGTTCCACTTGATGAATCGTCTGATGCTATGCGCTAGCACTGAGACAAATAAAATGGGAAATGAAGCCAAAAATAAAAGTCAAAGAGAGGAAAAAGAGGGTACTTTTGTCTCTCTGTTGGATGTGAGCCCAAATCCATACAATGAATCATGTTCACAGTATTTCAACAGAGACACAAATGAGGCTCTTTGGCAGGACATCTCTAGTTATCTTTTACTTTCACTTCATATGCAGATGTGTTTTAGTAGGCTGACATTAGCTAGTGACTTCGTCATACACGTCTGTCCGTAGTTGATAGTTGGTAGCTGAAATCTTGTATTTGTTGCTAGCTTTGCTGTTTAGACATTGCTTGCTGTGGTTGCCATGCTAGCTATTTAATGTAACTAGTGTTAGTCTATTGTTAATATAATTCAAAGCACATTTTGCTCCTAAAATGTTCAATATTTCAACATTGATTCTACTTTTCAGTGGTAAAAGACACTGATTACACTGTAGGGGTGTGTCATCAAATTAGGGCTAGTTTTCATTACAAAAAAATTTCTGTGACATACTGAAGACTCGAGAAACTAGAAAATTGTGTTCAGTAAACTTGCTGACACTCGAGTGCTTTTCCATACCAATTTTTAAGAACATGTGGGCGTAATGTGAATGCGCCAACTGTCAAAATTGTATGCTTTCACTTGAACTGGAAAAAAGCCAGGAAAAGCAGTGCTATTTGACATGCACTCCCAGTTAAAATCAAACATTTCAATGTGCAGTTTTTGCCAGGTATTACTTTCAACCTACCTAGCTGGTACAAAGTAAAACTGCACTTTTCATGTGGGTCAGAAGAAGGGACAATTTTTTAAGAAAGTTTTCTGAATAAAAAACTATTATAACAATTATATATTGAACAACTCAAATGGTGAGAACAACTCAATTTATGTTTAAAATCATTTATTGCTTTTACTTCCAACAGGATGTTTAGCACTCTGGTTTTTGGATAGCTACCTACAAATATTAACAATATGTAACAATATGTGTGTCATTGCCTTGGATAGAACTGAAACATTTCATAGAGTAATTAAATATTATATGTTTGGTGATGTAAATGTTGTTTACAGATAAAATGGTTTTTGGTGGTGGGCCAGCAATTTACACCACAATGACAGCATAATTGCAGTAGTAACGTGTAAAAGCAGATTGAGAAAGAAATAACAAAAGCATCCAAGAAACAAACAAACATATACAAATGCATTTGCACACAAACACACAAACATTGATGTGTAACTACCATAAAATACTAAAATGCGTTGTCAGCACAACACCACTCTTTCAGCTGTGGCATGGAATTGGACAACTCTAGGGCTCTACGGGGATTTCTGTTCCCTTAGGGCTCTCATTTACACAGCCGCAGCTGAAGGTCACACAGCTCACATCACATGGTACAAATAAGCACATTACATCTTTATCAAATCTTAATGAAAAAATAAGAGGGGGCTTTAAAAAGCAATTACCCATGATATTTTCAAGATGTATAATGGGGTGATGCTTTTCCTCATAGGATAGGTTGAAGGTTGATATTAGTGCCATGAAGTGTCTGCAGTTATGATCAGAAATAATAAAGTCAATGAATAAATAATTATTTTGACTTGGTGTATATACATATTTCAAAGAGAAGCGGTAAATCATTAGCATGCATAGAAATAAAATCATCTCCAGCATCAATTCTACGAGTAGGCTGTCTGTGTGGTACACTAGAGTGGTACTTCTATCCCTTCAATAGATGTTGATATGTCAAGCAAACTTTCTTTACCACCGACAATGAATGCTCTGCACTTTGAATTTGATAAAGCAACAATGTCAATTTAATTGCAACTTGAAGGATCTCAGCACTTGTCTTAGAAGAGGATACAGGGTATGGGGGGGGTACTAGATTGCATTAGCCATGTAATTCTTTAGCATGTCATAGATCATGACATGAAATTACTGTCTTTCTGTGCAGTAATGGATTACCATCAGATCCTGCTGCACGCTGCAATCCTTTGCCATACAATCATGTGCCATACAATCCTGCGCCATACATTCACAATCACACAAACTGAAGCAAGAAAAAAATAAGCTAAGATACATCAGCTAAGTTATTTCGATTCTTACAAAGATTTTGATAAATTGTATGGATGCATTCCCATTTTGCAGGATGTAAATATGGTTATTGTTTTGGTGATCTGGAAGATGGAGCTTTATGTTACAGACTGCAGTTGTAAGCCACCATCTCACTAAATGTTTTGGTTTTACTCAACAGTGTGGATGAGATGTGGTCTTTAGTAGCTGTTGTGATGTATTATGAATTCTTTACTCTAGAGATTTGCAGAACAACCCTGTCTTCTAACTTCTCAAACAATCAAGCAAATGGAAGCAAATGTCACATTAAACATGTCAGTTATGTGAATACATTTTCTTGTGTACTTTCATTCTTATAAAAGACTAAATTAACCGATTTTCTAATGAGAATTGATTTTGTCATGCCATTGGTGCCCATAGTACTAGTAGGGCCTTGCTTTGGGATAGAGAGGGCCTGGAAGATATCACTAAAGTGACAAACCCAATCAGAATCACACGGTGAAAACCAGTTTGGTCTTGCAATTGCAATTACATATGCAGAACAGGCATAATTGCTGAGGGTTGTTTTTCTGTGTGTCTTCCAAAAGATCTCGAAGACATCACTCAAATGACAAACCCAATCAGAATCACGCACACAAAACTGGTTTGGTCTTGCAATTATGTATGCAGAACAGACATAATTGCTGAGGGTTGTTGTGCTGCTTGTCATCCCGATCACTCTGAGAGACGTCCAAATACTATTCCCAGAGTAGGAGTCGGATACCAGTAAGTGTGTAATGTGCCTGGAAAAAACTCATAGCTGAAGCAAGGAGCACTACAAAATGATCCTTGACATTACAAACAGAATCCTATCCTGCCCATTTATACCATAATATTCTGGGAAAAATGTTAAACAAAGACTAAGTAACTCTAGCTGAGTATGTCACTGTAAATTAGTTTGATATTAGAGGAGCATTTGTGATTTCCTTTCAGATTTTGGGGAGGAGTACGTTTATTTGAAAGACCGTACATGCAGATATGAAAAACACAGTAAAGACACACCAACCCTTTCAAACTGGTTGGAATCAATAAGTGATTACTGTTTACTGTTTTTCATGCCACAATGCAGATCCTCTGTTATTGATTTCCATTTAGATTAGATTGGATTACCTTTGCAGTACCTCTCACACCAAATATGCTGTTGTATATTTAAGGCTGAAGAATTCAAGAAAAGTGGGGTATTTGGAAACCGCAGAAATACATTGTACAACAAATTGCTTCTCTTAGAGCGTTATAATAGTGTCTTGATCATCAAAATAACCATAACACACAAGATTCATCAGAGAGGATTTTAACAGTATAAAGAGGTGAAAATGTCAGTGGACGCATGTCACTCTCCGAGGTTACATGGGACGCTTCCATCAGATACTCATCGCAGCTACGTTGAATGAGCAGTGAGGTAGGAAATCTGGTTCTGTAGGTCCTGCGAGCTCCATAAAACAAGGTGTCATTGAAAAGCAACTAATAACATCAACACTTGTACTAAAATAATTCTACTTTCACTAGCAAAAGCACTTCACTTGTTTGACGGAGAGTGCTGTTAGTTACCAGGTAAACAACACTGTGAGTTGTTTGTAAACTCCTTCCACGTCAGCATTCTGGCCAAAGGACTGCACACGCATATGTTATGTCTCACAGCGCAGCAAAAATCTCCCATTGCATGTATGAAAATGATTGTCACTTTTATTAGTAGTTTTAATAGGCCCTTAGCCATTTAGCAACAGCCTGAAAACAAACACTGCCTTTACTGTAAATTCTCTGCAGTTCTAAAGCTGTCCATTTCACTTCTCTGTTATGAAAAGAAGCAATACCACTTTGTTGGCCTGGCCTGCATAATGAAATAATTGTATTGATTTACCCCTCAATATGCTAGACCAGTGTCCCCCTCCTGGCTAGTTTTTAGCATCCCTAGAGTGACAATTGGGTGTTGTTGAACATTCCAATATGTTGGAGGTTGGGGAATGGGGAGCGATTATTCCAGCATCATTTGATCATGTTTGTCATAGATATGTTTTTTCATTGCTAGAGGCTTACTGTATCTATAGAACTCAATTCCTAGGCCTCCATTTTGGACACAAAATTAACACTCGTCAATTACTTATCATTCCCTTGTGGTGAGAGGCATTTTTTTCTGTGTAGCTGGTCGTTGCTATTTAAAACATAGCCACAGAACTAATGAGCAGTATTGATATTGCCTGTGGCTAGAACACCAATAATCAGCTAGTGGTAATTGGAGTGTCTACGGAAATTGTTGTAGCTAAAATGATCCGTTTTTTAAATACTTAAAGAAGTACAATAATGTTATTGTTTGTGTAGTGCATTCTAATCTTTTTGTGCTTTTGAGTACATTAACCTGATTCATTGACCACATGTTTGTAGTGATGGTGGTAAACAGGGTTGTGGTTAATTCCATTTCAATTCGTGAATTAGAAAAATTCCCGCTATTTTCTAGGATTTTCACATTGTAGAGCACACTTAAAAGGCTAAATAAAGGCTAAATACATCTGTGATGTAAAGGATATAATGATATTGTAGTGAGTTAACTGTTGTGTTTGGAGGGATGAGTTTAAAGGGATGGGTTTTCCGATGTGGTTTATTGTATGTGTTCTTGGGGGGACTAGAACAATAAAAAAGATTAGCAAGACCATTTGGTCAGTCTTTATAGTGGTAATGGGAATCAGCTGCAGTTCGTGCCATTTGTCCAATTCTGTTTTCATTATTTGGTGAGGTAAAGTGCTGCTTGCAATTTTAGACTTAGTGTTCACAATTAATTTTTTATCTGTTTATCAAATGTATAGTTACCAATTCCTATGGTGGATATGAGGAAGTAAGGTGTGTATTAGAAAATGATTTCAAAAGGGAATTAGTGAAGTTGGAAAAATAAGTGCACCCCAAGTTGCATTAGTTAAATCAAGTAAGTATATTGAAACAGGTGTGTGAATAATTGAGAACCAAATTAGAAAGAAATAGTTTGGGTGGGACTCGTAAATAGAGATTGGTGTTACCCATACATGTGAATGCAAAACTTACTGTGCAGAGTGAAAAGAGATCTCACAGGAAATCAGGAAGAAGGTGTGGAGAGCTCAAATCTTTTGGATATGGTTGTATAGCCTTCTGCAGACGTAACATCTCAAATATTTGAGCTCCAGCCGTCCACTATGAGGCAAATCATTTACCAATGGGGGAGAATTTAACATAACCCCAACTCGACTCTTTAAAAACACCTCGATCCAAAAGAAAATTATAAATCAGGTAGAGGTACTAGGAAGAAGCTTCTGCTATCAAAAAATTACCAAACCGCCTGTCTTAACTTCGCCTGTGACCGTCTAGACAAACCTAAAGTTCTCTGGAGGTCTATTATCTGGACAGATGAGTCCGAAACAACTATGTTTGCTGAAAACGCAACACTGCCTCCCACCAAAATGTCAAGGAGACATTTTGGTGGTAGGAATGTCAAGATCTATGGCAGCTTTTCCTCCTCGGGACCTGGGCGACTTGACATCAAGGAAACCATGAATTCTGTACCCAGAGATTCTTCAAAAGAACATCCAAGAAGCTAGAGCTGGGCCAACGACCTAGTATTCAAGCAAATCTACCAAGCTCAGGAGAAATCTGATTTGAATTAAAGTCCTGTGTGGCCAGACCTGAAGCAGGCCATACATGCCAAACACCCCTCAAACCCATTCAAGTTCTGTAATGAGTTGTGGGAAAATATTCCACAAAAAAGGGGATCAAAGCATGTCATGACTGATTAGTCGCTATAAAAAAGTATTTAGTCAAGACCACGTGAACCAAGACCGATTCGAGACCTAGACCATAGCAAATCCAGTTCGAGTCAAGACCAAGACTGTCAGGGGTCGAGAACGAGTCACGACCAAGACCAGAGTAACGCAAGTCAGATTCAGTCAGCTTCCCCACTATACTCACACTATACTGTTACTATTTCAAAAGAACATAAGAGCATTCCTTAGTTATATTTTGGGTTAGTATTATAAACATATTAAGTAGATCCTAAACTAAAATGCATTCCTGATCTCCATCTTGCAAATGCCACTATGCTTTTTTTATTTTAGTTTTTACTTAACACTTTCTTGCTGGAAGGCGAACCAGACAATTGCAGGCTTCACTGATGACTGGATTTTCACACAACTTCGCTCGCATTTAAATCGACTGGTCTCTTGACAGTTACTGTATATAGGTGGGAACAGTTGCATCTTATACCCCAATCATTTCACATTTAATGTGACCAGGATATAAACTATTGCAAGCGTCGCTAGAAATTTTTATTTATTTTTTGTCGGTCTAAAATATTTTCTTAATTTACTTTTCATGACTAGACAAAATTACGAGAGTTCACTGTTCAAGACCAAGCACAAACGCAGTCATGTTTGAGACAAGACCAACACACATGATATGGGGGTCTTGACTTGGTCTCTTGAGACCGGTCTTGAGTACCACATCACTGCTTAAGGAGACGTTTACATTCAAGTTATTAATGCTCACAGAGCTGCCCCAAGCTATTGAAAGAACGGGTTACATATTTTGGCACATGAAGAAAATTTTCATTTTAGTTTAATATACCACTTTTGTTCAGTAAACAATGAAAATAAAATGTTTTTGTTTGTGTCCTTTATTTAGAATACCCTTATTATCATCATTGGTGTAGATAATGGTTTTATGAGTTTGATTTCATATTTTATTGTATAGTTTTATTGTTTGTTTTCATATTCATATTGTATAGTTTACATACTTTCAAGTAGTCAGGTACAACCAGTGGCAGAGCTTAGCTTTCTCTCCCATGGATGCAAACCTTAGCTGTAGAGGCCCCCCTACCACCACTGCTCCATCGCAAATGTCTTGCTACCTGATTTCCCAACTAAAAGATAATAGATAATAAGTAATAAGTATTTAATACTATTCTCCCAAAAATGTATGTACGTTTCACGGACCATGATGAACAAAAGCTTGAAATTAGGCTACAACAAAACGTACCAGCAGTTACTAAACATGGCTGCTAGCTGCTTTTGGGCCTGGATCATAAATGTAATCCCCTTTTGCTCTAAAATGCGATGCTGCTCCTGTCATTGTAGATCTGTCCATTTTCTCTTGCTTCTGTTGCTCCACAACTTTACTAAAGACCTTTCTTAAGACATAATATGAAATGTTTATGATGTATTGCTTTTCTTTCCTTTGAGTGGTACCAATGTTCCATTTGTATGTTTTGTTACAAATTTTTCACTGTTAGCAAGAGAGCTGACATAATCAGACTTTATATCCAGGGTTGCCAGATTCACTGACAATATAGGCCCAATCACCTGTGGACTCAGTCATTAAAAATAGGCCAATTATGTGGGAAGATTGTCCCATCTGGCAAAACTCCCACGGTCACAGTTTGGTTGATCACACAAATGCATTATGGAATCATAAAAAATATAGATATAATAAGATATAATATTTTCAACCATATGATAAACTTAATGAGGCCCCTGTGATTGGCTGCCATGGGTGCCGTGCACTAAAGCTCTGCCTCTGCTATATGCCTTAGCAGTGCATCTTTACAATAGATTGGACTACTTGTTGGTTTCAGGTATGTAAACCTCTGTGATTAACTGTATCTTTATTGCTTAACAGTAATAAATTGAATTACATGGAAAAATAGAGACAAGACATTCCCAATCATAATGGTAATCTCTGATTTAATATACTTCTATGTAGCCTAATTGTCTATGGAAAATGTATGAGCACCATAATCATGTACATATCTTTCATCTCCCTGCTGATCTATTAAATTATCTTATAAATATTGTCAGAATCACTTATTCTCATAATCATTCCTAATTGGATAAAGCCCTCTCCAGAACACATTTAGTTGCAAAAAAAAAAACAATCTACTTTCACTAGACCAAGCGTGACATGTTATGGTTCTTAGGACATTGAAATAGAATTTATAGTCAAATTTCTTCAGGTAGATTATTAGATAATAATAGTTCTACCCAAATATTGTTTGGTTACGAAGACTGATGCTCTGACTAAAGTTACAGTAAGTGACAAGCATTCAAAGGCTGGTGAACTACTTACTGTTAGGTTCTGTTTTTGTTCTGTTTGAGGTTTGACTTTGCTTTTGAACATAGCCTCTTCTATTTTTTTTTTTTCCTTTGATTTTGAACTTAGCTTGTTCTTCTTTTTAATTGTTTACACGTGTCTTGTGTGCCCGCTTGTTATGTTCCTATTTAAGTTCTTCCTGTCCAGTGATTCTTGTTGGTCATTGTTTTCTTGCTGACGATTGTGCCTGTGTCCTACCTCCATGCCAAATCATGACAGAATGACCAACCCTCAAGAAAGGACACAGCAGAGATGGATGGTAGGGGAACTCCACGGATGGTTGGATTCTGACTCCAAGGAGGAGGACCGCTACCCAGCTATTCCTTTGGCCCCCACATGATCCAGCCCCACGACAAGTCCATCTACCTCTCCAAGCCCTGTTCCACAGCCTCCCGCATATTGTGTGGACTGGACAGACAGTCAGCTGACCATTGATCGAATCCAACACTCTCCACGGCCTTCAGCCACCTCATGGCCAGCTCTGGGTCTGTCAGCCAACAAGATCCCACCCCGAATACAATTCCGGTGGGGGGGCTTTGGGAGGCCTGGGCTGGGGAAGCCAGTGCCGCCACCACCACCGGAGTGTTTGGAGGAGGGTTTCCTGCTGGGTGAGGTGACGAACCTTTGCCACCGCCCTGCGCACTCCTGTCCCTGTGTCCGGTTTCAGTACTGAAGCAGGGTCGCCACCTCTTCCTGATTCTGAGGCTGGACTGCAGTCTCCTCACTCTGATCCTGCTCCCCTGGCGGGGCCACAAAAGCCTCTTCCTGGCTCTTGCTCCTTGTCCACTCCTCTGTCGGCTCTGGCTCCTGATCCACCTCTGACGGCTCCCCCGTTTCCGTTCACGGTCCCCATCCCAAGGTGTAGTCTCCACTCGTTCCAGGATTTAGAAAAGCTCAGAACAGTATAGAGCATGTGTAGTAGAGATGAGCTTCTATGATACTCGAAACAGTACCGTAGCAGCCCATCACTAGTCGAGACAATGTTCTGATGCAGTGAGTGTCGAAAAAACTGGAGCAGTCCATGGTATTGCACCTGGTTAATGAAACCGTTGTCAAATTATTTGTGACAAAACTGCACAGGTTTCCTTCAATAACACATTGTTTCGACAGCCAGCGTCACGTGACCAGAAGTGTTTCGGGAACATTGTTTTGATGCTGCGAGTGTCAAACAGATCGAATCATGACAACTACCACTCTGTTGTTCTTTCAGGTACTTTTAATGGGCATTAGAATAACCCTTTGCATGTATCATTCATTCATTCAGACATCTGAGTCCCATAGTCTGGTGGGCCAGTGCTTCAAACTTGGGCTTCATTTGCCAATAAGATGCCATAAGAAATTTGAAAATAAATGTCTTGTCATACTGCAAATACATCTGTAGTAACATAGTGTTCAACAGATATTTTTACACCCTGGGGACTTTTAGTTTGAAAGCAATATTATTCTATGGAAGAATGCTTGTGTCAGAATAGCTTGGAGAAAAATATTACATTTCGTATACTTGCGCTTCTGTAGGTTCTGTGGATGTCTTGACCAATCAGATTAAAGATAATTGCAGGGTGCACAGGCCAAGAGCTGCTATAGGCTTTGGGGATGTCTAGACAAATCAAATTCAAGGATATAAGAGGTTGTGCAGGGTAGGCCTAACCTTCAAGGGGCTCTCTACTCTTAACTTATTTCTGTGAATGAAAGTTTCTGTGATCTTTTATTTCATGAAACATGGGATCAACACTTTACATTTAGTTCAATGTAGTATGTTAATCCAGTAATCCAGTAATGCTTCTTGACACTATCATAATGTGTCCTAAGTAATTCCATGTAAACTGTCACAGGATTTAATAAAACCTCAATGACTTACAACTTAAAATCACGAACATTTAGATAAACACAAAAATGAATTACCATGACAGTAACCCCAGGTGACTGATTTGAAACCAATACAATTATAGGAAGTTGGTTTCCACCCTTGCAAAAAGGAATCAGTTAATGAGCTTTTGTTACTGATGAAAAAAAACTAAGGAAACACCAAAACATATGCAGGGAATGGGAGAACATGATGCAACTGTGCCTGTTTCCTCCAATGTGTCTGTCCATCAGGTAACGCATGCTGATATATAGTAACTACCTAGTTCATACTTCTGAAAGAAATAGGACAGCAAGAACAGGTAAACCGCTTGCATTTTTATATATATCCTGTATGGAGAAGCACATTACATAGGAGTAGTGTTTGTTTAGTTAATGATTTAAGGACATGATATACCTACTGCCGCCAAACGCCAAGTGCCACTCCCATTCATTTCCAGTGACAACAAAGGGTCAACAAGCGATGTGTACAGTGGGACACGAATTCAGGCTTGGGGAGCAGTTAACGATTTCAACAACATTGTGATTATGCACATCACATGCTATTAATGCTTAGAGATTAGTGTTTGCTGGAACCTCTTTGCTCTTGGACAACCAACGTTTGATCCCAAATCACCTTCTACTATTTCCATCTGAGAATGACAAAAGATTTACTTTAACTTTTGCTATTTACCTAAACAGTAGAGCACAAGCTGACAACAAACAACGAGTTCTGTCCCAGTCAATTAGCTAGTAAACTTGCTTTCTAAAGGAAAAAATACATTTCACAAATGAATACTAAGTAGCCATCATTAGCTACCTGATGTCAGCTACCTAACGTTTCACAACTGGCAGGTGTTGTCTGTTGGATCCTCGAAACAGCTCTACACTCTTGCTTCATACAAAGGCTTGAGATAGACCAAGTGTATGTGTTCATTTAACTAACCTTAGCTAGCTATAAATCAGTTGCCTTTTTAATCAGATGCTAGTTATCTTTTAGCTGTGTTAGAATTTCATTCTCGATAGCAAATAATCAGAATTTGTTTGAGCATTAGACCCACTGAATTGTTCCCTTACCTGCAATGTGCTAAGCTACTCTTTGAATGTGTCCGTACAATAGAGGCTTAATTTTGTAAAGACTGTGCTCAGAGAAGTATGCAAGACCTTTCTGCTAGCAAAAAATATATTGTATGTCAGAATTTAAGTATTGTAATGTTAAAATTGTCAGCTGTTATTACATGGTTATGATTATGTCATATAAAGTGTTGCTTTTTTATGACTGAACAGTTTTGAGTGTAGCTGTAGAAACCACATTGTGGGTGAATGCTGGCAGCCTAGGCAATAAACAAGGGAGCAATAAAACATTGGGGTTGAAAGAGAGATTACATTGGGGAGGCCGGGGCTAGACGAGCTGGAATTGATCCACTCTCAGCCCCACTCTCCCCCTCTGTTGAATGCATTTTCAGTAACAATAAGAAAAACGTCAGCATTGTGTAGACCCGGGGTTTGAATGCCCAAGACTCATATTTTTTTGCTAACATCTTAAGACCACATAAAAAACTCAGACACAAAGGCACCCTCACAGGAAACACTGCTTTTATTATCATGCTACCTCAAAAAGACACCACCAAACAATTTTCTAGTGTCCAGGGTCCTAAATGCAATGAGAGTGGTACTTAAAAACATATACTTTACTTTGGACTATTTGACAGTTAGCGATATCAGGGACGTTAGTACCTTGTATACCTTAATAATGCCCCCATAAATTAATTTGAACTGGAAGCCAGAGTTTTGTGTGCTAAGGAGTGTGTTGATATGGAATAAAATGGGAAGTTTAAAAGCCAGACAATTTCGAGCATTCAGTATTAGTTGCAGGAGTTTGATGCTGTGGCAGGACACACGGAATATAAATTCATTGTTTAGGACCTGCACCAGTTTCTGTATGAGGTAAGGCTATAAAAACTGCAGGATACACTGCTTTAAAGTTTGCAGAGAAATGTAGTGTTGTGTAGGTTCTCTGGAAAGGGGAATTTGTGAAGTTGACAGATCTTGGAATGGAAAGGTACTTCAGCTGGTAGTCCAACATCTAAGCAGAGATGTCCATCGGGTACCCAGAAATGCATGACACAACCTGGATAACAGAAGGGGGAAGGAAAGAAGTAGATTAGTGACATCTGAATAGCCATCATAGGAGAGACCACGCAAGAATAATAAAAACAAAATTTACTGGGTGCATAGACAGACCAGAATAAGCTCTTTAAGCTGACCCTAGGGGGACACCAGCCTCCTTGTAGCTTTTGTAGCAAACATAGATCCTCTCCGTATCATCAGGTAGCTACAATCTACTGTAAGACTGTGCAGAGCCAAACACGCCCAGCCCAGTGTGCAGAAAAATATCCCACAATTTGATTCCACCCCATTCCTATTCAATCACAATTTCTCATCCATCTTCCATATTTTCTCTATTAATAAAGCATGAAATGCACACAAAATATATCTTAATGTTTTGGTTTCTCTGAATTAAAGACCAATTAGTGGTGAAAGAGATTGTTAGACACATGAAATGGTTCTATCAATTTGAGAATTGTCGTATTTAGTGAGAGACCAATGCAATCAATAAACTGCTTGTAGGTTAGAATCTGAAAGGTCATCACACAAGTCTTTTACATACATTTTCAAAAATTAAATCACCAGACAAGACCCGTGGTTCTCCAGTATGTACAAAAAGGAATTTCCCTATGGTGTGATTTGTTTTCTAAACAGTATGTAGCCCCCATTCTACCCTGTCTGTGGAAGGTTAATATTGATGTCAATATTATTTATATTGATGCCTATCAAACAGCTCGTTACCTTGACTTACTGAAAAGCGGTCTTACTAGTCTATTGGGCTTATAACGTTTACGTAAGTATACTGTAAGAATAAAAAATGTCTGTAATGTATTCCAATTTGACAGCAATGACAGAAAACACAGTAATACCCTAAAATACATGTTCATTGATAAGAATTGTTGTTTCTTGTAGTGGATTTCTACTATTAGGGTGAGTTAAAATCTACCATGTCTATCACATTATATTAAATAGATTGATTGGACCTACAATTTTTTGGTAGCTATTTGTATTTGGATAGGAGAATTCAGGGCCGGTTCTAGGCATAAATGACACATTTCATAGCAATGTTAAAATCCAAAATGTTATGAACAGAGACCTTCGAGACGAGCTTTGCAGTGGCACACATACTGGTATATCCTTAGAACATGTGAATTCTCCTTACATAAGCAAGAGCTCCTACAGTGAATCAGTTCCTGTTGACTTATCTATTACTGACAGTGACTCAAATCCTACTGACAACAACACATTTCCTAGTGAGAATGACTCCAATCCTGCTGACTCAATTGCTGCTGACACTGTCTCAAGTCCTACTGACAATTACTAACAGAGACTATCCTAATATCCACAGGTTGTAAACCAGACCTCTTATTACTACTGATACATTCAGAAAATATAAAGAGTGAAAAATATTTCCTTAATTCATGCAGGACAATTTTCTTCCTGCAGTCATTAATATGTAATATAGCTGGATTACTGGATCTCTGGGCAGCTTATTTTGTTTGCCCACAATTGTGTGATCATCTCCGACAGGTGTGTCTGCCAGTCCCCAGCTTAGTGAGGTATTTTCCCAGATCCTTACCTGGGAGCCGAACACAGAACATTCTCTATGGTGTGGGCTCCCAAAGGGAGTAGGTACACATCCACCCAACTGTCTGTTCGGATTTATGTAAATTCATAGATGGCTGTTGTAATGCTTGTGCACATATGTTCTTTCAGGGCAGAATCGTCAGTTCACAATGGACAATCTGCATAAAGGTCATGGTTATTTAAAAATGGCATGCAAATTACAACAAGGCAACATTATTGGTTGAAGAGCAAAGGGGACCCTGTGTAGAGCTGTTTGTTTTTAGGTGAGTGTTCAAACAGCTCAATGTGGCTGACATTGATCAATCTGGTTTGTATGAAAAGAGGATCAATAAATGGCCAGTGTGGCCGTGGTCATACTGTGGGGAAACAGCACACAGGCTGTGCCTGGCAGCTGCAGAGAGAGGAGGGAAGAATCATTCCCTCTAGAGAACAAAGGTACAGACTGACAGATGTGCCTGAGTCATGGTGCAACACCACAGGAGTCCAGTGGGGAGGGACAGCAGAATGCTCAAACTATGAATTTTGGGAATTTTCCACTAACTTTGATTAGTATATGAGCAAGATATGCCTTGAAAAACTGTTCAAACCCCTGACCAATTCTACTTGAATTGAAAAGGGTACATTTAAATGTTCTGTTTTGTGGCATCACTGCTGGCTCCATTCACTATACAACTCCCTGCTAAGAGTTTAATACCTATCTCTACTCTTTACTTCTGTTTCTCCAATTCACCTGTCTCGCTTTGTTTCCTAGTGGCACTGAAGACCTTACAAAATGTTTAAGGGGATTGCATGTCCACTTTCCTAAAAGAATGACATTTAGTTCTGTTTGGTATTTTACTGAACATTGAAACTCAAAATCAGTTACTGAACGGCGATAGGGGCTTTATGCTTGGACATTTTTCAAAGAAAAACAAAAAGCTGAAGTGTGTTGTTTTATGCTTGGAAATATTTGACACAAAGCTGAAATATGTTGTGTGCGTTAGTATTAAAATGCTGTACTGCTAAAGCTGGCCTTTCACACAAAGAAATTGGCCTAACAAGGATGCAATTACCAAACCATTGGCTTCCACCTGTGAACCATTAAAGTTGCTGTCACATTTTCCAGATACAAACGCAACTTTTTTTTGTAAAATGAAAACCAAATAGCATTCTACAGAAGTCAGTGGAAGATACAAATGCATAGATTAGGAAACGGGTACAAAATAATATTCAAATGTTTGGATATCCCAGTAAGCACAGTTTGAAAAAAAATATCTTGAATTGCAATCTTCCTTCTACCATCCCGGCACTGTCAAGAAAAAGCTTTCCCTTAAAACTCAGCCAATTGAGTGCAGTAGTTGTGCACTAATCAATCACATTAAGGGCCCTGCATAAAATTTAACTTTATTGGAGGGTGGCGAGAAAAAAATTGTTATTCAGATAGTAGCGTCGGAAAGCATAAGTCACCCAGAAGTCCCATGGGAAAAGGTTTTGTGTTCATATTAGGCCAATATTTTTTGGGGCCAAACCTCAAAGCACTAAGTATGATACTTCCTATGCCTCAACACATACTATCCTTAGTGACGTATGGTGGTGGCAGCATCATGTTGTGGGCAGCCGTTTATCAGCCTGGAGTAAGCATCTTGTTTATTACATAATTATTTCTCCTGAGGTTTCCTGTGGGTCAGTTTCTGTATCCTGAACAATCCTTCTGCCAGTTTTGGCTGAAATCTATCTTGGTCTACCTTACCTTACCTTGGCTTGGTATCATGAGATCGTTGAATTTTTCACTTCTTATTAAGTCATGTCTGACTGTCATTTGCACGGCCATAGATCTTTTTTTTTTCTAGCCTGCTCAGTGTATCCACATGAGAGTTAACAAACCCATTGACTATACACAGACACCAATTGCAATTTAAAACACCCTAAGGTGTGGGAAATTTACCTTTAACTGCCATTTTCACCTGTGTGTGTCACATTGTGTCTGTAACAAGGCCAAACATTCAAGGGTATGTAAACGTTTGATCCGGGCCATTCAGGTGATTTTGGTTATCATTTTTATTTAAAGTATCCAAACAACTATGTGATAATAAATTGCTTTATATGATGAGAAAATTTATATTTTTTTGCATGATCATTCATCAATCAATGACCAAATTTCACAACGTCTGTTAGGGTATGCAAACTTGAGCACAACTGCAGCTGTTAAAATGTACCAACTTAGTTTGTACTGTAGTCAACCATTCCTTATTGGCTAAAGTTCTACTAATGCTGAAGTTATGTCTTGCTCTCTTTCTTCTCAAGCAACGACACACTTGTGTAACGGCAAACACCACACAGGAGGATTCACAGCAGTTGTGTTCACCTCTTCATCTTGGAAAAGGTTGGAGAGGAGGGTCAAAAGGGAAGTACCTCTTGCCTTCTTGTTCACTGGGCAAAGAAAAATGTTCAAAATTTGAGGAAGAGGGCATCCTGAGTGTACTAACGCTCTGTTAGGCCAGATTCAGAGACATTAAGTGGCAAGTAAAGTGAAATCAATATTCAGGACATAAATGCCTCCTCTCCATTGCTATTTATGGCAAATCCTGCCTTAATTCCTCTTTGAGCAACCTTTTTGCCACTGTATGTGAATCTGGGCGACGCTACTTGTTTTATAGAAGAGGAAAAAATACTGCAAAGCGCTCTGGACAACTTTGGCCCAAGACAAGCACTGACTATGGATGGTTACGAAGCCAAATGAAGAAAAATATGTTAACAGCAAAAGAAGTGTTCACCGTGCTAAGTATTTTACATTAATTGAACCCACTAACAAGTTAAACTTTGACAGCTCCAAAACCGATAATGCATTAAATGCATACATACAGTATGGAAATTAATCTATTATAAACAACTCTGATTACAATATCATCTTTGTTTTACATACAAACACAGCATTATAATCACTGCCTAGGGTACTACATACATTTAGAATATTCTCACTTTTAAAACCTAAACCTACACTGGCACTCATTTCTTGGACACCTGTTGTAAATTTGAGATCAACCTGACACCTACCTGCCATAATTCAAAAAGTAGTTTGAAGACTGTTACTCTGTTCCCCAAGGGCAATTTCTAGGAGGGGGATTGCTTGAGAGAGCTCTAGCAACAATTACAGTCTCATACCATCAGTGATATTTACAATAAGCGTATGGTCAAAGAAGTGAAATAGAGTTGAGAATGGTTTCAAATGTATGTCAGTACTGAGCCAGTCACTCTCTTTGAGTTTATTTTCTTAAGGGAGTTTTTCACTTGCACTCAGAAGAGAAATATCCCTCCTATGCCGGCCTCAATAATTTTGTATGATTCAATATTTTTTACCCATGTTATTTCTTTCCAATACCACAACAGTACTTGGTGGAGGAATGGACCTACATATAAAGTTTAACTGCTTCTACTTCATTGTTGGGATCGAGGGTTAAAGGGTAAAGGAGAGTTAAAATGAAAATTGCAGACAGGAAGAGGTGGATTTATTCAACTATTGCTTTGATGGGAGCCGATCAAACAAGGTCACATTTTTTAACCTGTGACTTCCATCTCCTGGCAGCTTCAATATTAGTTAGTGTTATGGATCTGATCTTGTTGATTGCTTTTTTGATTTCAGGTATCGGCTTTCTATGAACAAATGTTATACGCATAAAATATTTCAAGCACACAGCAAAAACAGGTAATTTACCATCTAGTACAGTACAGCTAGACATCAGAAGTATGGTTCTCAGCTGAGAAACAGGATCTGCAGACTGTAAATAAAGCTGGCATGGTTCCTGTCTGTCAGCCTGCAGCCCTGCTGCAAGAGAATAGAGCCTGTGCTACTACTGCACTAAGAGATTAGAGGGGAAGTGTTGGATAGATGCAGTGGGTAATTCATGCAGAGTATGGAACCTAATGAAGGGTAGAATGCAGAGAAACCTTTTTGTCTTTCCCCTAAGCTTGGCAGCCAAAGCTCGAGACAGTGCTGCGCTGCCCTCTAGCAAGTCTGGGAAGTACTTCAGCTTAAGCTGGTTATAGACCACATTCCATTTTATAATATCCCCTCATATCTGGACAGAAACATCCACTGCAATACAAATAAACACTTCATAGATGTAGATTTCATGGCCTACTTGTTACAGTAGGTGTGTAATTGTACATTGCACCAGAGGCATGTCCGTATTAGTGATGATGTGTCCATGTACTGTGCAGAAGGAAAGCACTTTCAATTGAGCTTTCCAATAAACATGGTGAATGAGTAATGCTAAATGGTTCAATACACATTGCCAACCCCTCACTATGCAATATTGTTTCACTTATTGTGTATGTCGAAAGGGACATGTGGAGCAAAAGAACCAAGATCTACTGAATACGTCTATGATACATGTTCTGGACAGTTAGCATTTTCATGTGGTAAAATGCAGAGTGGCATCATTCAGAGTAGGGGAACTACAGTGGATGTAGTCTGTGGCAAAATGCCACAATGTGGATAGACTGTATATATGGCCTTGTGTTGGTTACCAAGTTTCCTCCGTTTTGACATGCAGTCCCCTCCAAAAGCATTGGAACGGCAAGGCAAATTCCTTTGTTTTTGATGGTCACTGAAGACATTTGGGTTTAAGATCAAAAGATGAGTATGAGACAAGAGTTCAGAATTTCAGCTTTCAGTTCCTGGTATTCACATCTGGATGCTAAACAACTTAGGACATATCACCATTTGTATTGGACCACAGCATTTTTAGGTGAGCAAAATTAATGGAACAAATAATCTTCAAGTAAATAACATTTTATATTTGGTGGCATAACCCTTGCTTGCAATAACTGACTCAAGCCTGCGACCTATCGACATCACCAAACTATTGCATTCTTCATTTGTGAAGCTATTCCAGGCTTGCTTCGGGGTGTTTCTACCTTCAGTCTCCTCTTAAGGAGGTGAAATGCATGCTCTATTGGGTTAAGGTCAGGTGATTGACTTGGCCAGTCTAAAACCTTCCACTTTTTTCCTCAGATGAAGTCCTTTGTTTTATTAGAAGTGTGCTTTGGGACATTGTCATGCTGCATGATAAACCTTCTCCCGATTATTTTCAATGCATTTCTCCGAAAATTGACAGACCAATTGTTTCTGTATACTTCTGAATTCATTCTGCTGCTACCATCATCACAAAATCCTGACATTCTAACAGGGGTGTGTAGACTTTTTATATCCACTGTACATGTTTAATGCACTGTTCTCCTCTGGTCCTCTGTAACAACCAACTGCTTAGAAGAGACAAGGTGCCAACAACTAGTCTGTCCTTCAGATTTCACACTGAGAATTTTAAGAATTTAATTTTCCTGCTGCCCTCATCACTAAGGCCATCTCTCTGCAAGACAGACAACCCTGGAGATCTTCCCTCCCCTACATGCTAATGCATAGTTTACTGCATAATAAATTTAACGAAAGAATGAGTCCAAATTCTGTGTCAGGCTGCACTATATCCATGTGTATGTGTGTGTCAGAGAGAAAGAAACAACTACTTTCCTACTTTTCACAGCTACTGTACAGTAAGCTAATCAGCCACAAGGTATTCTAAGAGATCAGTGGACAATACTGCCCGGCTGTGTTCAATTCTGGTTGAAATTGTATTTATAGATAGTGTTTGTTTACCATTGCAATGTTTAACATGTTCTCCATTCTTTTATTCTTCTCAATATTGTAGTGTGTTGACGAATTGTTGCCATCAAGAGATATGTGATTAGTTTGTAGGTTGTCATTCACAATTCCCTTACTAAATATTTAAATAAAAAATGTACACATCATAGAATGCCTCTGTAACGACCGGTAACATTTATATGTTCTGTGTAGTTCTAGCTAGCTTTATTCTATGTTCAGTTTAGTTTCCTCTTTGTTATTGGTTTCCCCTGTGTCTCGTTAACCCTTTGTTAAGTCCTTATTTAAGTACCTGCCCTAGAGTTTCTTGTCTGCCATTGTTGCTGTGGTTATTGCTTGATTCATGTGACTTATTTCTCATGTTCTCTGATTTACCTAGATAAAATCAAACTGTATCCGAAGAACATCTATGCCTGTTTCCTGCGCCCATTGTTAAATTAATGAAATGATGAATGTAACTTACTTCAATTAACTTCATTGTTTTCCAATTCTGTTAAATCTCTGCTTTCTGTTAACTTAAATAAATATAGAAATTCCAAATTGACCACAGCCCTTTAATGCAGACAGCCTCTGTTTTTAATCTCTTCGAACCTCCACCACTAGGACTTCAAGAATGTAATCTCATGCATATTGATGGTGGGATGAATGTACTTGTCCTGAAAAAGTACCAGTTTATCTGTTATTGAATTTCACATTCTGTCAGGGGCAGTATGTTTAGTGTCTAAAACATGCTGGCTCTATTGATTTACGCATTTCAACAGAACAAATTAAATCAAATTGCATCCTGTCTCCCATGTCAAATCTCATGGTGGAGCATCTCTCGGTACATAAAGATCCTTTTTAAGTTGATCAATTCCACCAGCTAACAGTGACACCCAAAAAGAACACAATTAACAGTCATTAAACCTCTGAGGCGACAATAGGGTTGACAGTGGGCAAAAATTATAGCATGTGTTTTGGTGTGTTTGCCAATAAACCATGCTGTCAATTCTTATTTTCATTTAACCCTGCAAATTCTGTAGAACAGTAGCTAATAATTTTTTTCTCTTGCAGGATTCAGTCATTTTCTCTTCATTCATGTTCATAAAATATTAGAGACAACAGGTATCGGAAAGAGAATTAGAAAGTGAACATACCGATATATCCATCAGTGCAAACCTTATGGCAATTATGTTAATTGTAGAGAGAAGGACCCATGAACCTTGAGACCCATGAGAGGAGAGTCCTTTTTACAAAGACATGATCTGCTCAGTTAGTCATTTTGTTAAATCTGGTTCCAATAGTCACCCATGTTTTGTCAAAATCATACCGGTTGTGTCTGAGATATTCCGTGTGGGCCGAATGCTGGCACAGGCAGATTAGACGGTTGCCTTAGGCGCCATTTGTCTCATAGGGGTGCAGACTTGCACACAACCATAAAGAAAAACACTGCGCTGGCTGGCTTTGTGAGAAATATATTAGGCACCCCTTCTCTCTCTTCAGCTCTTGCCTCTATAGTACCTGACTGATGGTAGTGGGGGATGGGCAATGAGTCAACAGCTTCTGGGCTGTGCATCATTGACATTTGACAAATTCTGGGCAGCCAGCATTGCAATGCAAGACCATTGCTAGTTCAGGTAATCACTGTCACAGGCAATGACCTCAAGAAAAGACCAGTGAAACTGTCAGGTGCACAGGGGAAAAAACGAGGTAACTGGAGAAAAACAAATCTAAAGACAGGTGCTGTATTTGATCATAATCATTTCGGTTTGCTAGTTAGCTGATCTTTTCTGAATATCTCATCAAGCTGATCAAGATCTAACTGGTTATAGTATGGCTCATAATATAGCAATTGCTATTATAATCAGTGCTATTGTGTGCTTATTTTGTAACTTTAGTAATGTTAACAGTAGATCTTCTTTAAATATAGTTCCACATTGCAGTATTGTATAATACTGTAGCCTTTACCAGGTTTAAGTTTAGAAAAGTAATGATAAGGTTTATTATAGCTGCCTCTGCCTCCCTGCGTTGATTGGCCCGAACCATTTTATTTTTAATATTGTTAACTGTTCACTCATTCTGTTAGTGTAGCTATGTGCTGCACTCCAGTAGCACTTCAGATATACTGAATATGCTAATGCTACCCCATAGTATAAATAACTATCTGACTTACAACTATCTATAACTTATTAGATGCCCACTGAAATATCAAAATTAATATTTTGATATTTCAAACCCCCTTTCTACAGTGTCTTCAGAGTATTTAGACCCTTTTACTTTATACACATTTTGTTGTGTTATAAACTTATAATATTGTAAATGGTTAATGATATGCCAATAGCTACACACAACAGCCCCTAATGACAAAGCAAGAATAACATTTCAGAATTGTGTACCAATTTATATGTACAGTCAGACACTTGACAAAATGTTATCCAGGTATAGATTATATGATTATTAAAACAATTCTAAAGAATTGAATGTTTCCAGGAGCATAGTGGTCATCATTGTGAAATGGAAGAAGTTTAGAAGCACAAAGACTCCTTGAGCTAAATTATACAACTGAGCACAAAGGACTGTGGTCACTTTGAACCCAATGGCAACTTTAACAGAGCATTACATTTTCTTCAGATATGCATAGATGGAAGAATCTGCTATAAAGACGACAATATTTGTAGGACTCCCTCAATCAGGCTTTTACGGTAGAGTGGCAAAAACAGAAGCCACCCATGAGTAAAAAGCATTTGACCTGCCATCTGAAGATCTCTGAGAGCAGGGGAGAAAATATTCCCTAGATTAATGAGATCACAATCTAATTATTAGGCTTGGACAAAAATTGTAATGTCTGGCATAATAAAAAAAAACAATCAGCCATAACATGATAACTACTGACAGGTGAAGTGAATTGCCCTGATATTCTTGTTATCATGGCATCTGTCACTGGGTTGGATATATTAGAACATTCTGTCCTCAAAGTTAATCTGTTAGAAGCAGGAGAAATGGGCAAACGTAAGGATCTGAGCGACTTTGACATGGGCCAAACTGTGACTGGGTCAAAGCATCTCCAAAACTGCAGCCCTTGTGGGATGTTCCGGCAACAGGGTCATGAGCAGCCAAGGCTCATTAATGTTTGTGGGAAGCGAAGGCTGGCCCATGTGGTCCGGTCCAACAGATGAGCTACTTGGGCTAAAATTTCTGAAAAAGTTAAGTCTGGTACTGATAGGTGTCAGAACACACAGTGCATCGCAGATTGTTGCCTATGGCGCTGCGTAGCCGTAGACCAGTCAAAGTGCCCATGCTGACCACTGTCGTCTGCCGAAATTGCCTACAATGGACACGTGAGCATCAGAACTGGACCACAGAGCAATGGAAGAAGATGGCCTGGTGAATCACGTTTTCTTTAACATCACATGGCTGGCCGGGTGAGTGTACGTCGCATACCTGGCGAACACATCCCACCAGGATGCACTATGGGATGAATGTAAGCCGGTGGATGCAGTGTGATGCTTTGAGCAATGTTCTGCTGGGAAACCTTGGGTCCTGCCTTTCATGAGAATGTTACTTTGACAAGTTACACCTACCTCAGTGTTGTTGCAAACTATGTTCCCCTGTTCATGCCATTCCCTGATGGCATTGGCTTCTTTCAGGAGAATAATTATCCAGCCACAAAACAAAAATGGTTCAGGAATGGTTTGAGGTACACATCAACGAGTTCAAGGTGTTGACTTGGCCTCAAAATTCCCCAGAGCTCAATCCAATTGAGCATTTGTGGGATGTGCTGAACAAACAGGTCCGATCCATTTAGGCCTCTCCTCGCAACTTATAGGACAAAGGATATTCTAATAAAGTTTTGGTGCCAGATACCACAGCACACCTTCAGATGTCAAGTGGAGTCCATGCCTCGACAGGTCAGGGCTGTTTTGGTGGCAAAAGGAGGACCTACACAATATTAGGCAGGTGGTCATAATGTTATGGCTGATCAGTGTATATTGATAATAACCTGGATAATACCATCACTACAGTGAAGCATGGTGGTGGGAGCATCATGCCATGGGAATAATTTTCAGTGTGTACTGGCAGACTCGTCAGAATTGAGGGAAGGACAAAGTGAGCAGTAAGGTCTTAGAAGAAAACCTGATCCAGAACACAGAAGACCTCAGCCAGGGGCAAATATTCATCTTTCAGCATGACAATGTCCTGCAGCAGGCAGCCATGACAATGCTACAGTGTCTTCTGGACAAGTTGTGAATGCCCTTAAGTGGCCAAACCAAAGCCTGATCCCCTTTGAATATCTGTGGGGAGACCTGAAAATTGCAGTTCACTGACTGTCCCCATACAATATCACAGCTTTTGAAGTTCTGCAAGGACAAATGGGATATATTCCCAGCGACGTTCAGTACATCACTTGTTCTATAGCCAGAGATGTGCAGCACATTACCTCCTCTTCTGCCTGGGATATGTTAGTTATATTCAGCTCTGGAAAAAAGTAACAAACCATTGCACCAAATTTTTTTGGAGGTGTGTGTGTGTGTGTCTGTGTGTGTGTAAATATGTAGGTAAAATATGGGTGCTGGAAAGGGAGGGTCATCATCCCCAAATCTCACTTAGGGTGGCAAAAGTGCCAGAGGAAGGCAGCATAGCGTCGCATAGAGAAAGAGGGAGTACAAAGTAGAGAGAGAGACAAGCGGTGAGCTGCAAAAGTGAGGAAGAGAAAGAGAAAATACTGAGAGACAGACAGAAAAAGAAAGTTAGACTGTATAGTGCCACTCGCATCACAAGCTGCTCTGGTGCACCTCATCTGAAACGACTGTGTTTGAAATGATCTTTATAGACTGGGAGGTAGGGGGAGGCAGTGCAGAGATGTGTGCCCAGGCATGCTTGTCAGGCCCAGGGAAGAACAGGCTGCATGGATGAGTAGTGATTGCTCACACACAGCTAACATTAATCACAAAGACTCAGGTCTCTCCTAAAAAGGAAGGAATGAAGGGAGGGAGGGATATGCACTCAGTAGAGGGCAGCTTAAATTGCATTTTATTTTGCCACACTGAGCTAGAGAGGTAGAGAGAGATAAAGAGAGGGGGGAAAAGAGAGTGAGAGTTAGCAAAAGGGGGTAGAAAAGAAAAAGAGACATGTTGAGTTTGAGTTTCAATAGCAATTTATTTCACCTGGTAGATAGAGGAAAATCGAGAGTGAGCAAGAAAGAGAGAGAGGAGACGGGGGAAAAAACATTGCAGGTGGTAGATGAGGAGTGTGCTGCTTTCCATGCTAATGCAGATACCACCAAAGTACTGCAACCTGTCTGTGGCACCTGGGAGAATAGACCCTGGAGTGCAGAGACTGTCTGTGAACTTGTCCGCCAGCAGATCGCCTGCTTGTAACAAACTATCCACCTGCTCAGGGCACGACCCAACAATATTATAGCATCTTGTACAATTTAACCTCATATGCTTGATCCCTTGCTGAATATATGCTCCGCACAATTTATCATAGACCCCAGGTTATTGACCGCATGCTTACAGATAATATTTAGTGATGCCACACGCATATTGAATATGGATAAAACATGAATCAGCATAAATTTGTGCATGTTACTCATTTGTGAAAAGCCTACTGACAATTATCACAAGGGAGCATGTTTGATTATTAAACAATTACACGAATAATAAAATTCACTAGGATAGGATTGAAGAGATATTATCTGAACTGACAAATATTCAGATGAGGAATTTGCACAGCCTATGCACTTAGCTTTTTATAGGGAGACTTTCCTCTTTTGTCTAATTGACTTTCATTGCAGGAGTGAAATTTAAGGCAGGATCATTTTTTGTTTTTTAATTAATGGTGTTTTTGTTAGTCATCTATATATCTGGACCCTGAGGTGGAGCAATCGATATCTAGACCTGTAGAGCTTTTCATATGACACACAGACACACACACGCATAACCTCAGCTGATTTGCAGATTTCAGCGTGCTTTAATGCAGCTCACAGGCATAAAAAATATTTTAAAGTGTTGATTTATTTTTCATTTTACAATTATTTTGTCTCATCTATGGTTTAATCCCTTAATCTTGTGGTTGTGACTGTGTTGCTGGATCATTATGGAAAGTATATACAGCTCCAGATATTTTTTTATTATATAACCTGAACAATTTTATTGTATCCTGAACAATTTTTCTGGCAGTTTTGGCTGAAATCTTTTTTGGTCTACCTGACCTTGGATTGGTATCAAGCGATCCCTTAAGTGATTGAACAGTATTGACTGGCATTTGCAAGACTTTGGATATCTTTTTATATCCTTTTCTATCTTTATAGCATTGCCTTTGTTACGCATGTCTTTTGACAGTTATTTTCTGCTCCCCATGGCTCAGTATCTAGCCTGCTCAGTGCATCCACGTGAGAGCTAACGAACTCATTGACTATTTATACATAGACATTCATTGCAATTTAAAAAGCCGCTGGTGTGAGAAATTCTTCTTTAATTGCCATTTTCACCTGTGTGCTTATAAAAAGGCCAAACATTCAAGGGAATGTAAACTTTTGTTCAGGGCCATTTGGGTGATTTCTGTTATCATTATGATTCAAAATAGAGCCAAACAACTATGTGATAATGAATGGCTTCATATGATCACTATCCTTTTAGGCAGCCATAGTAAACCTTAGTGTTTTTGAAAGATCAGTCATATTTTTAAATCAGTGCCAACATTTCACAATTTCTGCCAAAGTAAACTTAAGAGCACAACTAACTTGGGTGCGTCATTAATGTTTTAGTTAAACTTCACTTAATGATTTGTAAGCACCTCAAAAAGATGACTATTTCTTTATGTTTAGGAAGACAAGAATCAACTTGTTGATGTTCTCGTATCCTCATGGTCAGTTCATGAATTTGTAGGCTGACGAGATTTATACCAATTAGAAGACATTATCTTCTTCCTTGTGTCACACTATCCTAAAAGTGTATACATACCACAACTATACGCTTCAGAAGGGAGGGAATTCAACAAGGTTGCATTATGCTGTGCAACTCTGTCTTCCCCCTGAGCTCAGAATAAAGAATCATTCCATTCAAAAACACACCTTAATTTATTTCATCAGAAATTGCCATGACAGTAGTCAGCAGGTGCATTTGTCTGATATCAGCTAATTTATTATTTTCTTGAAAGACTGAGGTGAGACAAGCATTTCAAGATGTTTTTTTTATTGCAACTCATTCCAACCATTGGCAGCAGCAAACTGAAATGAGTATTGATCAAAGGAAGAATAGGTTCCAGTAGAAACCAGGGTTATATACAGGGGCTCTCAAAATGATTCCCCCCCATTCCACTGTATTGTGTTTCAAGATGAAATCAAATTGGATTTATTCAGGAGTTTTTGCCACTGATCAACACAAAAACATGCATAATGTCAACATGCAAAATAAAATCTGCAAATTGTTCAACACCTGTTTCTGTTCACATTAGAATGTGTATTTAGTTTTATCATTTTCTTGTTGTTGTTTATTGTCGTATTTTTGCATTCGCCTCTCCTTCTGAGGGGTTTACTATGAAGGGTGTTCAACCAACTAAAATTTTACACAGGCTTATCAAGTAAAGTCCGGGTTGACAAACTCTGATTGCTTAAAGTGGTGTTAAACTGTACTACGACGTTGATAAAGATGTTTGTTAATAGTTAACTTACTGGAGTGTGTGCATTCGTGCTAAAAGGGGTGCGTTTGGCAACGCCAACTGAGTTTAGAATGTCAGGATATAAGGAGTTTAAAGCATGGTTAATGGCTAAATCTCTCACTGTGGCTGCCAACAAAGCCAGGGAGGCTAGTTGGCAGCGCATTGCCGACAGAGTAAATTCGTAAGAGCAGTGTTCTGGTCATATGTTCTTTTTTGTTTTGCTCATAGCCTATTTGTAGTATGAATAAGGTGTAAGGACAAGTAAAATGGTCTATCTAAACCTGTGAAAACAGTATAATTCAGTTATGGCCTACTCATGGTTCCTATGGAAAAATTGGTTCTGTATATACATTGTAGCGAAATCACATGTAAACACATAAAAAGCATATTTGAATTTATAAATGGCTAGAGAACACAAAAAATCAGTTTAGTGAGTGCAAGTACTGCCTTGCGAACTGCACGGCATACAGTATTCTTGGTCAGATGTTCAGCATCACCAATGGAATACATGAAATGTCCACTGGCAAAATATCGCAAAGCAAAGCACACTTGTCGTTTCAACAGTGTGGGCATTACTCTAGCGAGTGGCATTTGATACATCTGGCCCTTGCAGCAGTCAAAGATACGGAATTCCCTCAGATGAAAATGGATATCTTCATTAGTAAAAAATCGTGGTAAACTAGAGGAGTTGCACAGTTTCTAAAAACACAATTTGCATGCCAGTGTCGATTGGGTCTTCAAAGTGTGCCAGCCTTTTTGTGGGTGGAAGGGCATTGCTTATGTTGGGGAAAATCAAGTTACCCATGAAGATAACCTGCTCGGAGCAGTTTAGAGATGCCGTGTAAACTGCAATGACAGAATACCTCGGATTTTGTAGTACGGGCTAATCAGGAAGTTACACCCGACGTCACTAAGTTACTCCTGAAGTTACATGGAAAAAACAGTTACCTCACTTCATAGTATACCCCTCTGGTTCCTGGTCTTTTCAGTATATTTGGATTTTCTTTATCTCCAGTGCGCGGTTTTGTTTTGGTTCATAATAAAAGCTCATTCGACCCTGCATTGGCCTCCGCCACTGTAAACGTGACATACTGTGCTTCAACGCTGTTGTTGCTTGCTCCTTGGGGTTTCAGGCTGGGTGTCTTGCAATAGCACTTTGTGACTACGCTGCTGATGTTGAAAGAGCTTTACATATTAATTTGATACATTCATTTGTTATGACACACATGAAGGTGGTGCAACCATTTATCTTTTGAAGTTATCAAATTGACTTCTAGTTAAATGGAGTCCACCTGTGTGTAGTTAAGGTGTTTCACATGATCTCCATTTAAATACAACAATCTATGGGAGGTCCCACCATTGGTTTGTACAATTCCTAATAAAAACTACATGATGAAGTCAAAGGAACTATCCAAACAAATCGGGAGTTAAATTTTCCAAATTAAAGGTAGTAAAATAAGAATATTTCCAAGGCATTCATTATTTACTAGTGCACTGTAATGTACATTATAAAAAAATGGAGAGAATATGGCACAGATGCAAATCTTTCTAAAACTGACCGAGGATATGGGCAAGAAGGGCCCTGGTCAGGGAGGCCAACAGGAGGCTTATGGCAACTCAGAAGGACTAATGGTCCTCCACAGCAGAGTTAGGAGATACTGTGAATACTGCTTCAAAAAGTGCTGAAGTCTGCAAGCAACGTGGGCCTTGGGAAAAGATCCATCTTCCAGCAGCACAATGACTCAAAACCCAACTAAAGCCACACTGGAGCAGCCAATGTGCCTCTATAAAATAATGATTAACAGAAGGGGGTGGTGAATACTTCTGCAATCAATTATTTTCTGTTTTGTATTTGTATAACCCCATTTCCAAAAAGTTGGGACACTGTGTAAAATGTAAATAGAACAGAATGCAATGATGTGCAAATCATTTAAACCATGTATTCAATAGACAACAGTACAAAGACAACATATCAATTGTTGAAACTGAGAAATGTTATTGTTTCTCGAAAAATATATGCCCACTTGATGCCAGCAAGTGGTAACAAAAGAGGAACCAAAATAATAGAAAAGGTGTGTAATACAGGAAAATCACTCAACTGATTAGGTTAATTGGCAACAGGTCCATAACATGATTGGGTAATAGAAGATCCTTCCAGAGAGGATGAGTCTTTCAGATGTAAAGATAGGGAAGGGTCACCGCTCTGTGAAAGACTGCGCAGGCAAATAGTGCAAAAGTTTACAAATAATGTACGTTGAGTTTGGGGATCTCATCATCCACGTACATATTATCATTTAAATATTCAAAGAATCTGGAGAAATCTCTGAACGCAATGGACAAGCCAGAAAAATAATATTGGATAGCTGTGATCTTTAGGCCATCAGGCGGCACTACATTAAAAACAGATACGATTGAGTAGTGGACTTGATCTGTCGACATATGTTAATAAAAATATGGACAATGTTAAAAAAACAATTTTTAGCTATGATGTTCAGAAATAACTTTGGTTGTTAGTTGTCTGAGAGCAGTCATCCTGACACATATTCTTGGTATTTTAATTGTTTGGAATTAAACAGTTTGTGTTACCCATTACATGGTAATTGTAGTCTGTTGGGTTAACCCTAGTTTGTGTTTATAGGGAAGAGTTTATAACTGACATGACAGTGTCTAGCCTGAATGACTTCCAGACATTTGCACTCACCCCATCAATCATGAAATCATGAATGGTCAGTTCTGGTCCATCTTATGTCCTGCATCCCCCAAATACTGGATCCGTACCAGTTTGCCTACCGATCAAACCAGTCTACCAAGGATGCCATCTCCAGGGCTACACTCTGCCCTGATCCACCTGGACAAAAACAATACTTATGTGAGAACGCTATTCATAGACTTCAGCTCAACAATCAACACTGTCTTCCTCTCTAGGCTGGTCTACAAACTCCATGACCTGGTGATCTGCCCCTCTCTCTGCAACCAGACTTCCTGAACAATAGAGTTCCAACACTATAGTCAAGTTCACAGATGACACCACGGTTGTAGGCCTGATTAGTGACAATGACAAGTCAGCCTACAGGGAAGAGGTCACGCACCTGGCGGCATGGTGCGCTGACAACAACCTGGCACTTAACGCAAAGAAAACCAAGGAACTCATTATGGATTACAGGAAGTCTAAAAGCTGCAGCCATGCCCCAATCCTGATCAATGGTACTGAGGTGGAATACGTGTCCAGATTCAAATTCCTGGGTGTCCACTTCTCCGAGAACCTCTCCTGAACCGTCAACACCTCAGCTCTGGTATTTTCACTTCAGCACCTGTACTTTTTGAGGAGGCTGAAGAAAGCCTGTCTGTGAACCTTTACTGCTGCACAATTGAAAGCATTGTGATAAACTGCACCACAGTGCGGTTTAGCAGCTGCTCCTTAGCCGACCAGAAGGCCCTGCAACGGGTTGTGAAAACCGCCCAGCACCTCACTGGTACCCAGCTTCCTGCCAACGCAAGTGGTGTCTGTGCAGGGCCTGCGGGATCATCAGGGACCGTTCACAGCCATGCTAAAAACGTTTTGCCCTCCTACCATCAGGCAGGCAGTAGGAACATTTTCTTCTCATCCAATGTAACCCTGCTGACCAGATTCTCATGCACCTTTTACATTCTATTTCCCCCTTAGAATTGCCATTGTGCTTGCATTTGTTCAGTTGTTACACACACTCTGCATCCCAGTTGCTCATGCTTCCCTACCACATTACACCTTCATTTGCTTCGTTTCCACAAATAGACGGCCATTATAGAAATAGAAATTGAAAGAAAATAGAAATTGCCATTTGTACACAAACAGCTATTATCCTACTAGTAACATTCACTTTACCTAAAACATTCTGCCCTCTTCTATTTGCCTTAATTGCACATTTAGTATTGCCATTTATACGGCATTTGCCTTCATTGCAAATCTGACTAACCTTTCTTATGAAGTTTACTTCCACCACAAATAGCAGCTATGAACTGTATGGCTTTTGCCAGTAATATTGCAGCTTATTAGCCAGTAATAGGCCTACTATCTTACTGCTTGGAATTGTCATTGATCAATTGCTAGCGAGACTGAATATGAACTTCACACTGCAAAGCTATTTTATTTCATGGCACAACAACGTTTGTTTTTTACCCAGGCTCTTCCTTCAGCCACCTCTGGTTTTACACCACTTACCTTGCCTCAAACAGGCGTGTGGGATGAGTTTTTTTGTAATGTAAAATCCATTCACACTTTCATTGAAATGGAAAGCTTTTCAGATGTTCAGTATGCATATGAGGTACAGCCTCACACATTTACTATTTAGTTGACTATTTTAGTCATGTATTTTCATGCTTTTGTCATATTCTATAAAAGTATAAGGCCATGAAATATATTCCTGATTTATTTTAACAAAAATAACTGATCTACAATTTAGTTTACAATGTATTTTCATGTTTTTGTCATAGTCAAAAAAATTATAAGGCCATGAAAAGATTCCTGGTTCATTTTAACAAAAATAACTAATATATGTAAAGTATACTGTATATCACCTAGTACAGATGTATAAAATACATCATACTTTATGATGTGGTGCAAGCATAGGGAATTGTGTGGAAATTTGCTGTAAATTTGACGTCACAGGTAAAAAACGTTCACGCAAAGTCACACACACTAAAAGGGAACACATTTTTGGTGTGAGGCCTTAGCAGGGACTGCCCCGACCTTAACTGCCCCGTCTTTAACCCCAAATGCTTCACTTCCGGTAATTTCTATGTTGCTTCTCTATACTCTGATTTCATTACAGTAATATAGCAATTTAGCAATTTTGGCAAATTTCAGAGTAGTGATATTCTTAATTTCTTCCGAGTAGCATCCCAGCATTAGAGAGAAAGTATAACCTTTTTGCTAAGAGACTTTCCCTGGACCTGACGATGTATCAATCACAGCAACACTAGGACCAATCAGAGTGGCCAACAAGACGTTACTAACAGGCTTGAAAGATAAGACAAATCGATCTCATACTTCCTCTTCTGTGCCTCTTTCCTTCTAGACATCAAGTGACACTAGTTTATAAGAGCGACCCAATACAAATATGTCAGACATGATGCTATCTGTGTGAAGGAGTTCTGTCACCTTGCTTTAGGTCCTACAGTTGCACTGTGTTGTGTTTGCTGGTGTCAGCATTTCTAGATAACACACAATATGCTTGCTGGGCTTGAGGAGTCAAGGAAGCTGGATGAGTTTTCAGCAAAACCAATTTCCTCATGAGGGAAAGGTCTCATTATTCACCTGAGACAAACCTTGGATGATTGGGGAAAGAAAAAGTGGTTTGAAGCTCAGCGGTGCCCCCTCATTCAGCTATGTTGTGTCTCAATAACCTGACATGTTGCTGTGATGTACTTCTCTTGTTTTTTAAGGGACTGCACATTAATCAAGGTCGACAAGCTGTGAGTTGCATGTTGACTGCAGCGTGTCGTGTCAAAATAGGGAGGGCAATCAGTCTCCATAAAATAGGAGAAGGAGCACTGTACAGGAACTATGATGTTTGCAATGGCTGTGTAAAGGAAACTAGGCCCTTGTACTGTATAACATGATGTCGTACCAAAGTTAAATCATCCTTTAAGAGGCAACTCTCTTTCATAGACTATATATTTCATTATATATATCAACTTTTTTAAATTCTCCTAGAGTCATATGCAGGTGAACCTTTTGGACATATTACAGTACATATTACAAATTCCAAAATATGATAAAATACAGCAGATTCATAGGTTACTAAAACACTATATATTGCAAACTAGCTCACAACTGAAGACATTTTTTTTTTTTCAGAATTTACTTCCACAAGTACACAACATATAGCGGTATCAAATAATGTACATGCTTCTTCAATCTTTTTGCCTGTATGTTAGAACAGATATTAAGTAGTGCATAAGTGCTGGGGTCCTGTAACTAGCACATTCAAGAGGGTCCTTTTTAAGAACAAGAGAGATTAAGTCTGTTTTTCAATCACAATAGAAAGAAATTTCTGAAGAAAAGTTGATTGAATTTAAATGCGGTGCCAATTAAAACTGATAGAGCTAACAGGAGCTCTAGCGTTATATCGTCCAGGCCTCTGAATTTATCGTTCTTCATAGATAAGGCAGCCACGTTCATGTAGGGTAATGGGAACTTCAAATTCTACAGCTTGTTTTGACTTAGGATATGGCAGTCCTATGGAGTCAGATAGGATGTTAATTAATCGCGATTCAGATGTGTAGAGATTGGTATTGAGAAAACATCTCATTCATTTGAGGTTGAAGAACATACAGTGCCATTGGGATCACAGATGGCATTTATAGAGGCTAGATGTTAAAACAGTTTGAGACTGATATCTTTTAAGTCTATTCGCAATTCCATTCATTGTTATATTGAAATTTGAAAGTATTTTAAAATGTGTATGTATATTGCCTTTAAATCCCTAATAACACAAGCCTGCAGACCAAGTGTTAGTTTGCCATCACCTCTAATCAGTGGCAAACTATGTTTATTGGATTTAAGGCATTGTAAGGGAGAAAAAGCATGGATATAAAAAGTCTACTCATTTACTTTATGTGCCAGGCAAACACTTCATGGGGCCAGAAAATGTGTTTGCCTATCCTGACTCAAAACGTATGCACAGAAGCCTACCTAAAAAATCCATCAGAAACAGTCACAATATAACCGTATTTCAGGCTTACTATAATGTAGATCCTGAAAGTTTAAGCCAGCAAAGTTTTCATCTATATTGAATAATTCATACTTCACTTTGCCTGTGAGGAGATACGAACGCAGGACCTATAGTTTACAGGTCCGCTTCAATAACCACTACACTATTTAACAAGGGGTACTCACTCACTCATTCATTAGGAGAAATTCGCTCTTCTTGGTTGGCTCCACTTACGCTGTACTAACATAACCACAACTTCTCATGGACACATAGCGTGACAGATGCTCAAATGTAGTTGAATGGCAGGTGTCTTCTGTTCAAATCCTGAAGGCCTGACTGGATAGTCTAGCCAGAGACGACCAAAGAAAGAATCTTCTCTTTACAATATTTTCTCTTTGGTATTAATGCTTCCCTTTGCAACACAAACTGAAGAAATAGAATAGGAAGATTATTAAAAAGAATGGAAACAAAGTATAAAAGTACAATACAAAATAAAACCAAAAATATATCATTTTATCGATCTTTGAAGGCATTGGAACAGTTTCCCACTTCTTCTTATGTATAAACTACACCTCTCTCCTTCTTGAGGATAGACACTCATAAGGCAGATACATTAAAAGCATTGTCTTTGAAACAGCATCATGTCAGTGTGTCTACCTGATAACACAGAAACCTACTGAGATCAACTTTTTCCTATTTCTTTCCACTTGAATGAACACATGCATCAGCCAACAAGAACCAAACCTGGCATAATATTTTTTTTATTTTACTTGTTTGATAAATAAGACCAGATTACATCACAGGAATGTAATTCTGAATGTGGAATCTTTCAAACTGGCTGTCACTGTGACGGCTACTCCTCGTGGCGCCACGTGCTCCCTCCCTCTCCAGCGCTCCACCTGGCGGGTTAGTACACCATGTGTGACCATGATCGTTACATATAAACGTGACTCTTCGTGTCAGTGTTTTACTACTTTTGTTTTTGCCTCTCCTTTATGCACTTGCTATCCTCGAACCTCACAGAATAACCCACCCCAATAAAGGCACTTTTGTATCCCCTTCCAGGTGTTCCTCGGTTTCCAGCCCGTGTTGTGCCCCTGGGTAGATGGTTCCAGTGACATCCAAGCCGTGAAGAAGTGGTTCTAGAAGTCTGACAAGGTGAGGTCCGCGGTTAATGTCCACCTGCACTAGTAAGTGCGGCGACAGAAAGAGCAGGTGGATCGGTGGCAGAGCAACGCTCCTGAGTTCCGTCCGGTGGACAAAACGCTTCGTTTGCCCTGTCGTAAATTATTAACGCGTTACTCAATTTTCCCCAGGGCAACCAACGAAGTTGTGCATAGCATTAATTTTCTCTAGTAATAAGTGTCAACAAATAACACAAAGATGGCAACACAAGCTCATACAGATAGAGGACGTCATACCAAAGACACTCGCCCAGCTCCATTTCTAAACGATATGTCAACTAGCGATTTGTGCTGCAGATACCCTTTCCGAGCTATATTAACAACAAATAATTAAGGAGATTACTTAAAAAGATAATAGGGCATCGGAGTTTGTTTGGGATTGACAAGTGTACGCTTTCATTCTGTTAATACACATTATGTAGCCCACATTTTATTTGTATTTTATGGTGTTAATAGTGGTCGTTTATAGAAGCTGAGAAATATATTTTTAATTAATAATATAATATAAGTTATAGTTTAACAGACATCTAAATACATGTTCTGTTTCTAACCACCAATTTTCTAAAGTATTTCAAAAACTGAATTAGTAATTATTCACCTTTGAATAAAGTCATGAAACATTAATTGATTGTGCACATTATTGCAAAGAGATTTCCAATAGCTGTTTTCTTTTTGAGAAGGTATGTTTATCAGTGTACAATGCTATAGTTGTTAATTTTGTTCCTCATTGTTCACAGCAATGGATTTATTTTGTACTGTCTGCATATATAGACTGTATATTAGGCCTGGCCGGAAAACATGGAGGCAATTGCAATACAAAATAATTAATTGATTTAAGAGATTCTTGATAAAAGCACTAAATGCAAATATTATTTGACATTATCGTATATGATTACTTGAGATAATAGGATTGGTCACTCTTGCTGTATGATGATTGATAGGCTAATGTTATATGCTGCTGAGTGACACTGACTAAGCAATACCTGACTACGTAATTATAAGATGTTAAATCTCTGCTTTATCGGCATTAATGACCCACACATGAATATAGGCTCAAAGTACTTATCTTAAAGTAAATAAATAACGTAACGCCTTACTACAGCAAGTAACTAAGTAATGTAACTATTCATTTTATGGGAACTGTAACTGTTAACTGTAGTTAGTTACTTTGAAAAGTTACATTCCCCAACACTGCTTATGGGCAATAAATAAGTAGTTACACTCATTTGTTTCAGTGGATTCTTGTGAACACAGGATTCTTTCTCTTTCATGCACATAAGCTTCAGGTGAGCTGGTAAAGATGTCAAATGTGGAACTGAGTGTCAGTGTTTGAATTTAAAATATCAAACCAAAAAAGCAATACAATAAAATTAGCAAATTAGTTTGAGTCTGTATACATGAGTCTGTATACATTTACAAGACACTGTATACAAACATGAGACAAATTAAAGAAAAAACAACAAAGTAACTCAGTATGGTGTTGGGCCACAACAAGCCACCAGAATTCATTTAATTTGACACCTGTTTTTATAGTATGGGCTAATTCCCTTTTACCATTCAGTATTGGGTTACCTTGAAAGGGGTGGGGGGTATACAGAAGATAAAAGATGAGGACAGTGAGAGCAAGAAAGGACTATGGATGAGACAAGGGGTAAGATTTTATTTGCTTCATCAACCAGCCACAGTTAGGGTTAGTGTTCAAAGAGATATCTCTGAAACAGCGGCCGACCTGCTTTGTGTATGGGTTAGCAAAATGTCTGAGCCTGATAATGCTATTTTTGTGTTATCCAACTCCCCTTTGTCTCATACACCATCCAACTCCCAACCTTGGCATGCCTCAATCACCAGTGGCCCTGACTGTCAAGGATACTGTTATACAGATAGACAGCTATCATCAGGAATGAAAGCATGTCATCAACTGGCAAAAAGAAAAACAGATGTTTTGTATTTTTTTTTCTGATTCTGTTGTCGTCATTTAGAGGGAGAAGGGGAGAAAAAAGAAACACAAAAACAGAGCAGGAGATAGACAGACAGTGAGATACAGAAATATAGACTGAAGCAGAAGGAGACAGAGGGATAGAGAAACAAGGAGAGAGAGAAATGTGTCTAAGTAGGCCACAGCACTCCTGTCTCCTCGTCTGCAGCAGTTGAATAATGTGAAAGTCACCCGGCTTCTACTGACAAGGCTACCACGAGGGGCTTAACAAACATTGTGAAGTTTTACCTTCAAAATCTACTTTCTAAATCCTTCAAGTTGTGCTGTCTGAATGAAATCTTAATTCTTTTGCCGACCAAACAGATTCTTCAAGGTCGAACTCACTGAAAATGAGATACTCTTCTTCAGAGTTGGACACAAAGTTTTATACCCTGTTGTATGCACTGTTTTTACAGAGAATAAAACACAAGTCAAATTAATACTGCATTTGTAGGCTACATGAATACTGTTATCCTAATGATTGACAACCCATCTTCCAGATGTAATACTTCTAAAGTATGATTTTTTTCTAAGTAATATGCTTCAAAGGCACAACAGTTTTTGGATTGTTAAGCTTGACATTGTTATAAATATATATTGAGTGTATAGGAGACACGGGTAGTGAATAAATAATAAAAAAGGACTAAGGGGATTTCAAAATTGTGGCAAACAACATGAAATCGGAAAAAAACTGCCAATGAAATCTTAGGTGAGGATGTGTGGAGTGAGGAGAAGCAAGGGGAGATGAGGTTGTTTGACAGTGTATAAATGGGATGAGAGAAGGTTGTGTGTGAGAGAAGCAGAGGTAGAAGAGGTAGTGTGAGAGAGAGGTGTGGGATGAACCTACTGGGCTATTAAACTTAACCGTCAGATCAAAATGCCTGTTTGGGCATCAAAGATACCTGAAGCAGTGACTGGGATGATAAAGACTTTACTTGTTCCGCTTTTCCCTTCCATTTTTAATTACCAATATTTTTAAGCAGCTTAGTCCTCATGGTTGTGGACAAGGGATGTTTATAGGGGAAGGGTGTGGGGAGGTGTTGGATCATCACAGCTGGTGAATATGATAAGATTATTTACCAATTTTGTTTCCATTCATTTTATTTTGTTTTAATTATTTATACTCCCACATACTCACCCATACTGTTTTCCCCACAAAATAACATACTAATGAGGATATAGATAAATGAATATAAATAAATAAAAGCAGATAGGATAAACAGACTTACTGAAAAGCTGGAGGGTTTACTTCTTTCTCCCTGAAATTTAAAATGGTATCCTGTTGGCCAGAAAAGGAGAAAACGTTTAGCATATTACTTCATTCTGGATCTCCCCATCGTTATTGGCATCTATGGTATCTGTGGTTTATCCTGTCCTCTCCTTTCTATTCTCACACACTTTGCATTACTTAGTGGAATGGAATTGTGGAAATGGGTTGAGATAACCATTCTTCTCTCCCCTTGAATAACAATACTGTATCAGTCTGTGTCAGATCTTGAGCAGAAACAAGGATCTTGAGAGACAAAGTGTGACACTCCCACCCAAGAATGGTCCTACTGTAAACTGTAAGGCACATTACAGTCTCGGACCACTCTGGAAGTGACCTGGTATGAACAGAGAGAGGAGAGAAATATAGATGTGATGGGAAATTAATAGTCAGAATAGGTCCACAAACTTCACTAAATTATCCAGCAATGTAGATGGGGTTGGGACTGGATGGAAAGGGGATGGGGTCTTTATCCCATTTGTTCCTAGCCATTCTATTACCGGAAAGCCATTGTCACATCGAATGCTGAGTTAAAAGGAGATACTGTTAAAACCCCCTCATTGCCCTTCTTATTCTTTCTTTGTTTTCATGACTGGCACAGACACTCTACAGAGGAACTAGATGTAGGCAGCCTTGCCTTCTTTTCCTACCCTTTCTCTACCTTGCCCTGCATGGGGATTACAGTTTTATTTTGTTTGTAGCATTTTCAAATGGGAGGTGGACAGTAATCACATCAGCTCTCATTAGCCGCAGCCCCTTGACTCTGCGCCACCATTAAGTTAATGTATGTGGCCCTTCCTGTTTGAGAAACTGGATTTGCTGTCCATTAGCTGATGAGACAGGTGCATTACATTATGTCCCCCAATATGATCTTAATGTCAGTCATTTGGGGATGGATCAACCTTAAAAACAAGACTCTTCCCTAGCATGGATGTGAGTGTGTGTTTGTGTGTGTGGGGGGGGCCCATTAAGAAGAACATGATCTCAATCTAAATCAACCTCTTGGCTTTGAAACATGACTTTAATTGCGAGCTATTTTAGTGTAGTGGTAAACTTAAGAAACAGAGATCATTGATTAAAGTAAATTACAGTGTACACTATATTGCGTACACACACATACACACAACATTAATTGAATAAAGCTAATGGTTCCTGGTAATTGTTAGAACTTCAATAATCAGGCAAAACAAGTAATAATACCAAAGATTTCAAGGCACAGCCTTGCCTTCCTTTGTGAAATGACAGGCATAATCAATGGAAATACACATACAAACAAGTCAGCATGCCATTGTGTGTGTGTGTGTGTGTGTGTGTGTGTGAAAATCATCTTTGATAGACGTTCAAATTGTGTGACTACCTGGTTGCATGATAACACATTCTTGTGTGCAAGTTGAAACAAACACCAGTATTAATGACTAAAGGGGAACCATAGTGCCCTCTGGGCTTTCGTGGAAATTAAATTGTAACAGGCCCCAAAAAGACACCTCTTGGTTTAAAGAGAAAAGAAGATGGTGATGGAATTGAGCCATTGAATTCTCTGTAAAAAGCAACATGAAAACATGCCTTTCCACTGCTGTGTAGTTATTCTACTTCCATGGTATCCTTTAACTGGAGGACCAAAGCACTCTGTCTCTCTCAGTCATTCTTTCCCTGTCTTTCTCTCTTCCAACTTTTTACAACCCCTCTACTTGTCGTTTTCTCTGCATCATTCTATATTTTTCTCTCCTCCCTCCTCTTGTTCACTCTCCACTGGGTAATAATCAGTGACTGATAACCTTTAATCATCCTCTTTAATCTGCAGCCTTCCCCAGAGTAGCTCTATCCAAAAGTTACCACGAACCATGGTACTGACATTTTGACTCTTCAGCGTCATTGGCAGACCCAATTACTTTCCTGATAACTGCTCCATTGAGCTGGGCCATGAGAACATTTGGGATATTTTGGGATATGTCCCTTTTTGTTGTCATTTGTCATTAGGAATGCATCTCAGGCCGTGCATCACTTAATAACTTAAAGACAGGAAAGTTCTTATTCTGTGTGCAATGTCATTACATCACCATAGAAAGGGAGAAGGATTGTGATGGAACTGTCAAATGTTGCACTTTGAATACTCAATCATGACAAAACATCATGACAAAATTAAGCCTAGTCCTGGACAAAAACATCAAGCTGAATGGAGAATCATATATTTTTTTGTGCAAGAATAGGTTTTATCGATATCCAACAAAACCAGGCCCATAATATAATTAACTAATGCAGCAGTTCCAAAGCTGAGGAGTTCATAGGCACATCAATGACTCATTCACAGTCTTGAAAAGAAGATCATAGCCATAGAAAATCACTTGGTGTAAATAGCAGTTACAATTCTATTGAAAAAATTGATTATTTAATGTAATTTAAATGACAAACAAAAACCAAGAATAGACTGTCTTGTTAGAAAAGGCGTTGTGATTATGCAACATTCTCCAAATTGTTGGTATGCAATACGAATGGACTGAATAACTTAAATTCCTTTTTGTGGTGTTCAAAAGACATTTACCTTTGTATCTTGCAAAAACGTTTTTGTGAAATCTGACAAATACAGTATCATCAACAAACACACATTTTAATATTATTTTTAATAACCTCGGTTACCCAGATAAAATAATAATAAAAATGTAAATGTATGGTCAAATAAACTTCAGAAAATCAATTTCCCAGTTTAAGCACAGCCTTAGCCCAATAAAGAATTTTCCGAACATTGCTTCTTAAAATAAATCTACATCAAACCAGGCAAGTTGATTAAGAACCCATTTTCATTGACATTAGGGGAATTTTACAGGGGAAGGAATAATAAGGGTTGACAGACAAGACAGGACAACTTGACCTTCACCTTAGCTGTAGAGGGATTAGGATCAGGTATCTTTCAGACAATAGTCAGAAGCCATAACAACTAGGCCACCTTGCCGACCCAATAATGATCATTCACACTGTTCTCAGTGGGCTTTTACAAATGTTGACAGTTTTGTCTCACCATGAGAGTATCATTTCTAGACATTCTATGCCTTTCCTAAGAGAGATTCACTATCTTATTTCCATGTGCTGTTGTTGCATGCTTGCCTCCATTCTTACTAGGCCAGTGTAGGTGTACACAACAGAAGTGCTGATGTATTCAAAGTACTGATTCTAGGGGGCAGAATTAAGTGACATTATGTTGGCTGGCTTGCTGCTGCTGTTAGACTAAGACCAGTGACAGCAGCAGGGACAGTCTGCATCATCACTTTCAACTACTTATCGGCTATTCAGCACACAAAAAGCCCTTTCGAGTTCCTGACTCAGAGTTGAGCTCTAGAACCCCTATGGCTCAGACTCCACTCACAAGCAACCAATCAAAATGGATCAATTAATATTCTGAAATGTAAAAATGTTTTGTGCCTAATGCCTATGGGAAACATTTCTGGGATGGGTGATAATACATGGAGAACTACAATTTCTGAAATTGTATGATTTTCCAACATTTGGGACATAAACCTTGAAAAGATATTACTGATACATTTTCAGCACGTGATCCTAATGGACCAAATACAGGGGTCTGAACTATTATAAAATGGTTAGGATGAAAAGACTCCCCCATCAAATAAAAAATTCTTCACCCAACAGAATACTTTTTTGTGAGAAGATACTTTTAAACAAACACAATTTGTCACTTCATTACTAATCGGCTTCATGCTGAGAACAGTGAGTGATAAAATAATGACTTCTTTATAGAAATATCTCTCCTTTGACAGCTGCGGAATAAAAATACATGATTCATTATTTTCGGACCCCTACTATATTTCTCTTTACTTGCCCACCGGGGAGACTTTGTCTTCCCATTCTAATTAGCATCAAGGCTCACTCTGTCAAGAAGCCAGCCAGCAAGGGCACTCAGGGATGGCTGAGTCAATATGTGTTCCCTGCACTTATAATACAACAGTGCCGATTGACTGACAAGTCATTTCAGCCTGGCTCCATTCCCAGCTCCCTCCTGTCCTCAAACCGTGGTCTCTGAAGTGTGGTATATAAAGGCAACAGACCTATAGCAGTGGCTGCAAGTTACTTTCAATACCTCACTCTCAAGGATTGAATGTCAAATTTATTTAAAAAATGAAGAGAAAAACGGAATAAATGTAACAGTTTTAATCTTAGACCCCATGATTAACTTCACAACTGCAGTCTATTTACTGAATACAATAATTCTACACCCTGCACCAGTGTGCTTCTGAATTTAACAAATGAATGCTCTATTGTCTATCCTGAGTACTATGCATTTTACTCTATGGATCATAGCACACAATATAGTATGGCCTGTTTAGCAATGAGATACTTCAACACTGTTGCCAGTCAACAAGCCTTCAGATTTGTCATCCATTGTTGCACAGGTACAGCTTGGATTTTGGAAAACTATACAGGTTTCCTGGCGTAACCACAATGGTAAACCCAAAGCCATTTCCCTATGTGCAGTTGTTCCCTACCTGCCTCTGTAATATATATAGTGCAGGCATACTAATGAAAACAAATGGAAGAACGAAGCTCTGCTGGATAGATTGGGGAGGGAGGGATATACAATGCAGCTGGAGCATCGCATCCTGTTACTGTGAAGGTTAGGGAAACAACAAGATTAAAGGAGTGTCAGTCAGCACCCCTAAGTGGCTGGCGGTGAGTGCATCTCTCCTAAAGAAATGAGCAAGCACTGGAAAAGAGAGAAAATGAGGGGGTGTGGTGGAGAGAGGAAGAGCAGAGGAGGAGGTGCGATGGAGTGAAAAGTGGAGACTATTGGGGACTTTGGCAAGACGTTTAGGATAATGGAACAATGTGATGATGGGTGAGAAAGCGAGTGACAGATGAGACGTGTGAGAGAAAGAAAGAAAGGAAGAAGGGTGAGGGAGAGATAGCAATTGTGCATCGCTTGACACTTCCACAGAAAATACCTTGGCAAGCTGTCAATCAGACAGACTCGCTTGATTGATTTTCTCCTTTCAATCAACCTTTCACTTCACTTCACTTCCTTCTTTATGGGAGCATGTATGAGTACAAACAACACTTTCTTTTTCTCTTCATCCTAACACTCCAGCAGCATCAGATACAGTGACTTGATTTATTAAAACAGAGCTGACTATTATCAGATCACTAGTATCAATTTTCTTGATTGTTGTTAATTTTCATTCTTTCTTAAGAAACTTTGCAAGTTCAGCCGGCCCGCGTTTAGATGACTTAGAGGGCTGTTGTTGCCCTCCCAGGATTCGAACATGGGTCACTCATGTGACAGGCCAGCTGTCTTTAACCACTATGCCACTAAGCAATACGTGTGCCAAGTGTCGGTATAGCGTCACGACATTAGATCATTTTGTCACATATGAACAACATGAGTTTAACAAAAAAGTTTGAATATTTAGCTAGACACCATTAAGCATTGTGTTAAACTGACTAACATTTCTAATGAAGTTTACTTCCACCACAAATAGCATCTATGAACTGCATGGCTTTTGCCATTGGCCGTTTTAACAGCTTATTAACCAGTAAAAGACTTAGTATATACTTACTTACTACTTATAATAATCATATGAATTGAGCAATTGCTAGCAAGACTGAAGTTGAAATTTACACTACCAAAGCTATTTCATTTCAGGGCACAACAATATTCATTTTTCTTTCATTCGTTAATGACATTGATACCTACCACATTGATATTGACACCTTTCAATATAGGTGATGATAATTGGATTTTTTTGTCACGTGAAAAGATTAAAGAATCCTCGTTTATTGCCCAAGGGATTGTGATCTATATTATGCCAAAAAGCATGCATAGATGTGTACTGGAAAATCCACCAGAAATTGTGGCGATGCTCAAAAACCGGTCCCCTGCATGGCAGTATGCGCCTCTAACCGCTGCACTATTTAAGGGGTAGTAACTCACTCACTCAAAATCAAAAATATATTTAAAGTGGTGAAGTCACTGCCTCACAGTTAGCTGTATCATTGGGAGACCAGCCATTGAATCCTGCTTGTGGTTTAATACAGAGGAATGCAATGAGCCAGAACGTCGGTAATTTGAGGGGCTCATTGCGTCAGCTTCAGCTTATTTGAGCTCAATAAAATTATAACACATCCAGTGCTTGAGGATTCCAATACACAGTTTTGCTCATAAGTTTGGATACCCTGGCAGAAATTGTGTTTTGGCATTGATTTCGAAAATATGGGAAAAAAACTTTATTTTATTTAAGGATGGTGATCATATGAATTGATTTATTATCACATAGTTGTTTGGCTCCTTTTTAAATCATAGTGATAACAGAAATCAACCAAATGGCCCTTAACAAAAGTTGACATGCGCTGGCATGTTTGGCCTTGTTATAGATGCATCAGGTGACACACAGGTGACACACAGGTGAAAATGGCAATTAAAGGTGAATTTCCCACACCTGTGGCTTTTTAAATTGCAATTAGTGTCTGTGTATAAAGAGTCAAAGAATTTGTTAGCTCTCACTTGGATGCATTGAGCAGGGTAGATACTGAGCCATGGGGAGCAGAAAAGAACTGTCATAAGACCTGCGTAACAAATTAATAGAACTTTATAATGATGGAAAAGGATATAAAACGATATCCAAAGCCTTGCAAATGCCAGACAGTACTGTTCCGTCACCTATTAACAACTGGAAAATTGGTGGATCTCTTGATACCAAGCCAAGGTCAGGGAGACCAATAATTATTTCAGTCAAAACTGACATAATAATTATCCTGATAAAGAAAATCCCACATTTATCCTCAGGAGAAATAAAAGCTGCTCTGTAAAAAGACTGTGTGGTTGTTTCAAGGAGCACAAGATTACAATACAAAATTAGCTGCATGGTCGAGTTGCCATAAAGAAGCCTTTACTGTGCCAATGCCACAAAAAAGCCTGGTCATAATATGCCCGACAACACCTTGACACGCCTCACAACTTCTAGAAAAACAAGATAGTTTACATAGAGCTTTTTGGTCACAATCATGCTATGTTTGGAGAGGGGTCAGCAAGGCCTATATTGAACAGAATACTATCCCCACTGTTAAACATGGTGGTGGCTTTCTGATGTTGGGGTGTTTGAGCTCCAAATGCATGAAGAGTCTTATGAAAATTTATGGCAAGATGAATGCAGCATGTTATCAGAAAATGCTGGTCGACAATATGCATTCTTTTATATGAAAGCTGCGCATGGGACGCTCTTGGAATTTTCAGCACAACAATGACCCTCCAGTGTTTACAGCCGGAAAAGGTGAAGGTTCTAGAGTGGCAATCACAGTCTCCTGACCTTGATATCATCAAGACACTCTAGATAGATCTCAAACGTGCGGTTCATGCAAGATGACCAAAGATTTTTCATGATCTGGAGGCATTTTGCCAAGACTAATGGGTTGCTATGCAAAAATTAAAAAAGACTGCACAATGTCATTGATGCTAAAGAGGGCAATACACAGTACTAAGAACTAAGGCTATGCAGACTCTTGAACAGGGGCAGTTAATTTTTTTCTTTGTTGCCATGTTTTGTTTATAATTGTGCCATTCTGTTATGACCTGCAGTTGAATGTGAATCCCATAAGAAATAAAAGACATGTGTTTTGCCTGCTCACTCATGTTTTCTTTACAAATGGTACATATATTACCAATTCTCCAAGGTTATGCAAACTTATGAGCACAACTGTACTTCCTGGTTGAGCGAGCAGCATGACAAGAACTAGAACACCACTGGATGTGTTTTCTTAGCCACATATCTTGGCATTGACTACTCTTAGTCCACTGGGAATAGATGCGTTGAAACAGGGCACAGATAGGATATCACAAAACTAGAGAAACCATTTGAAAGAATAAAATAATGAAAAATAAATAGACCAGGAACCTCTTCAGAAGAAACTAAAAGGTTAACAGGCGGGGTAAATGCTTAAGCACTCGTGACAATCACTAATGCAAAAAGCTTTAAAAATAAATGTGATTGACTGACAGATTGGTTGATTAAACAGGCAGACTATAAAGCCAAAGGCAACCTCACAGGCATCATTTGAACTTGACTAATTCTGCAGTTCATCTCATTCAATATTCACCATAAGATTGCAACATCGTCTCTTGAATTTGAAACCTCTCGATAATAATTACCGCTTGAGATCCCAGTTTCATTGCAATCCCTCGCTCACACGCTAACATCAAATTCACTATCAACATGTCAGTCAAGTCCATAAACATTTCAAATGATCCAAATCTTGATTCATACTTCTCATTCTGTTGTGAAAAACACTGCTCCTGGAGGAGTTCTGAAGAAAACAGATGTGACAGCAACGGTGGTCATCCATCCACAGCCTGCCATTCTCCAGTTAACGCGTGTGGTATTGCTGACTCAGGCCTGGGGCTTGATTCCTGTGGCTTTAACTGGGCTTGGACAGCCAAGGCGTGTCTTAGAGACAAGAGGCCCATAGATTAGCATGCAGATTGATGAATAGATTAAACACTTTTGCTTTTTCTCCTCAATTCCCACAGAGTCTAGGGAGGTCAGGGCCAATCAAATAGGCACCACTTGTTTTCATTTTTCAGAGGAGAAGTGGGCCAGACGGGAGCAAGCTTTATATTAATCACAGAGACAAATGGGACAGGGGATGAAGCAGACACCCTGGGAGAAAGGCCAGGCATTCTGAAAGAAAAACGTACAAGCATAGCAAGAGCTGGGGTGTAAAATATACGCATTTTGGGGATGGGCATTTTGGCAACATTTCTAGGTTTGCTTCTTGATCCTTTGGGAGGGGTGCCTTTTCTGATCCTTTTTTGTAACCCAGCACACACACACACAGTCAGTAGCCACTGAGAGCAGACAGGTAAAAGAAAAAATATATATATTATTTTTGTCAGGTATGACATCCATATACTTATTAGAAATAACTTTTTAGGGCCACTTTCATTGTTGTTGAGTTTTCCTGAGCGTTAGGAAATGTTGTTCCTAATAAGTTAGAAAGGCGTTCCAAATGAAGGTCAGCGCTTTCCTAGCCTCTCGCAAGATGCAGTGTCAGTGTTGCAAATTGAGTTATTCAGAGTAGATTTGTTTTATGACCATACCAATGACTGCTCTGAGAGAGAAATCAAACTCACAGGACATTGATATGCAGAAGAAACGTTGGAGCCCAGGTGAAGCACATGGAGAGTAGATATTAATGGAAATCACTGGAGGAGAGATGAGATATTTGCCATCAACCATTTCTAAGATGTTGTGGAGTGATAATCCCAGCTTTGCTTTATATCCCTCCATGATGTGATGTCATCCATCCATCATTCCGCCTGTGTCTCTGCAACACCTCATGATGCCAATGACTACACCCCTTTTCTCTCCCTGCCGCCTCCTGTTCCAACCTGTCCACCTTCCACCCTCACCCCTCCCTGACTGCCTCCACCCCGACGGGGTGAAATCAATTATCCTCCCCCTATTTCTTAACGCACTTGACCCTGTTGCTTTAAGTGTTAACCATAAATATAGAATACATGATATAGATTACAGTCCCTGATTTTCAGAAATGCTGTGTTCCTTTAGCTCTTTGCCTGACAAGGAGTGAATAGATGGAATCGGGGACCTGTGGCAAAGGGGGCCTTATTTAGTTTGTGAGTGGAGATAGCACAACGGGGAAATGAAAAACCTCCCTCTCATTTCCTGCCTTGCAACTGCAGCGCTGCTGGGCTTCAAAGCACAGAATGTTTCTCTGGTGATACATATCGTTCAGCCCACAGAATCCGCTAACCGTAAACTGAACACAAAATTACTTTTTTCCCTCCTGCATCTGCCTACTCGGAGGTCTACTCTACACAACCAAGAAGAGGACAGAGAGAAGAATTGCTTGGGAGCCTAAAACATTTCTTTTGTCCTCTGCAGACAGACTGCAAAGGCTTTGACTGTTTTCTACATGGGTCATAAAGAAAGCCTCCACTTTAGCTCTCATTAGTCTGTAGGATGGAGAAAAACATCAGAAATATGTACTATTCTACTTTCATGATTTTACACTAACAGCAGAGCTGGACTTTTTAAACAGAATGTTGAAAGTGATGGATGGTAGCCCTCACAAGACATCATTAATATTCCCATGATGCTTCGCTCCCCAGAGTTTCTCATGGAAATGTATGTGAGGGATGAGAGGCCTGGAGATGTTTTGCCCCTTAGGTTAAGAACCCTCCCTTCATCCCTCTCTCAACCCCCGTGACTAAAAGTAGGCCGACTGCCCAAAGCCTGAGAAAGCACCAGTGTACCTAGAGACTAAAGATTAGCTCTGACAGGTCAAAGTGAGGAAAACATCCTTTAAACCTGCACGCACACGCACAAGCACATACTCCATTTATTAGTGGCATAACTGTCACTCAAAGAAAGATCCTATCAAAATCAGGATTGTGTCATTCACCATGTACGACCAAAACAATTCCCAGTGGGCTGTTCTTTCTGAAGTATTGCTGCCTGTGTACAGCGGATCTATTTACTGTAAGAAAAATCCTAGGCGTGGAACATACAAGGAGCAAGTTAGTCCACCTAATGTATTGGAACAAATAAAAAAGAAGTTAGTCCACATGTACTGAAAAATACTGGTCTGGAAAAAATTAAGAGACTACTTTTTCTTTCCTTTTCCTCACTCAAAATCTTTTCGACTTTTTTGGAAAGGAACGAAAAAGAGCAGTGGTCTCCTAATTTTTTCTGGAGCTGCATAAGAACCAAGTTAGTCCACCTAATGCATTAGAACATGTAAGTAACAAGTTAGTCCGCCTAATGTATTGGAACATACAAGAACCATGTTAGACCACCTAATGTTTTTGAACATATAATTAACAAGTTAGTCTACCTAATGTATTGGAACAAATAAGAAGGAAGTTGGTCTACCAAATGTATTGATTCGGCTGGCAGTTTTTTAGGATACCTGTACATGCAATAGCTTCATGCAAAACAATGATGACTCCAGATGTATGACAGCCCATAATAGATGATTGACAGTGCTGGAAAATAATTGGGATTGCAGCAAGTTGAAAGGAGAGGCATAATGGCAAAATCCAGCGAACTGTCAGAAGTGCCGGGAATGCAAAATAAACATATTTAACATAAACTCAACAAAGTTATCTTATTTTGAAATATTTATGTAATCTTCATTTAACCAGATAATTTAAATATTGCAGCCAATTCCCATTTTAAGTGATGACCTGGTCAAAGGCATTCAATAACTAGAAGTCATGTGACAGAACAGCATAGAAAAAGTACAAAACACTGTATACAAAGAATAACAAATAAACACTAAATAACACAACATCCAGCATGGTAGGGAACATGCCGTTACAATTCTACGTGTTCCAAGATGCAACAGGTGGTGGAATAGGACCTTTAAGGGCATGATGGATGTGACTTGTCACATTTACTTCATCAAACCGCTGATGTTTGTCGGATCAGATTAGTGACCTCTGGCCTCCAGCTAATCTGCTGTTTCACACATTAGGGTCATGATCGTTATGCTTTTGGCTAATGGTGTACGTCATTAGCATGCTGCAATCAAAATCATGTCAGACTATTTTTCTAAAGGCGCTCAGTCCCTGTGTGCATGTACAAGATAACATGTAACCGGTTGTGGAGTAAATCTGAAAGGTGAAGTCCTTTGACCGAAAGAAGCGACGGCCAGGGTATGTCACCATTTGTTAAAACCATTGTTTTAAAATGAGCAAAGACATTGATGCCGTCCCTGTACAACATAGAGAATGATACATTTTTCAGTTGACAGCAATTGACGTTTACTAGCTAGCATAACCTTTGCCTCCTGACTACTTAGATGAATGAACGGAACTTCTACCTCCAGATTTTTAATAAGTAGCCTTTAACTCTTGCCTTTTCTATGTCGAATCAGTAAACAGAACCTCAGGAATTTCCATCTATCCACAACTCAATGATCCTCCATCTATAGTCAGGAGGGGGAAGACGCACAGCCAAGAAGTGCAGCCAAACTGGGATTTTTTTTTCTCTGCAGGGTTGGAGCCAACAGAACTGCCTGTTTGTCCTTCTCAGTCCCACTGATCCGCCACAAAATCCAGTGTCATGCAGAGCAGGGCCCCTCCGGTGGGCCAGGCTTGAGTGGTGCTGCCTCCCTGGCCTCTGGCAAGGTGACTGTCTGCCTGCCACCAGGGCATGGAGGCGAATTTACATGAAGCTCCAGAGATCAACAGTCCTCTCTTCACCTCCCCTCACCCACCTTTCTTTCTGTTTCGCATCTCCTCCTTCACTGTCGTAATGCTTTATTATCATACGATTTTATTGCCGCATCATTTCATACCTGCATAAATCAACACCGTTTTGGCTCTGGACATAGCCATATAAATGGACGAAGAGGAAAAATACAGAGTTACTCTGTTAACTCGTGTTCATGTAAATGTGAACGTGAGCAAAGGGATGTCTGCATCAATCAGAGCCATCTGAGTCCATTAATCTCCAGCTCCCTTGAGGAATCCATCACAGAGCAGTGGAGCAGGAAGTAGGAAGTAGGAAGTAAGTACTGCAACAATGCAGTTCCTAGAAATGAGAAGCTGTTTGGTGGAATGTTTATATAGGTTTCTTGTGGAAATGATTGCTAAAGCAGAGAGTTTAAATTGCAAAATTACATTTTCTGTGTTTTATTCTCATCAAACCTGTATTTAATACTAAAATGTTATTCTCATCAAATTTTAGTATTTATGCAGAGTGGTTAATTGGGTGAATAATGTCATGACAACAGCACCAACCTTATATCCCAGTTTGTTTACTGTATGTATGTACCAGTCTCTATGCATATCCTTCAGGTGTGTGTGTGTGTGTGTGTGTGTGTGTGTGTGTGTGTGTGTGTCAATCATCATACACTACTATGGAGGAGCAAAACACGGCGCAACAGTGACACCCTCAGGAAAAAAACCCCACCCCCAACACTAAGCTAACCCTGCCTCATTTACTTAACTAAAGGAGCACTCGGCAAGTGCATAGTAATAAGAGTGGTTTTGTCACTTCAGTTCTAAATAGGTCAGGAGAAAATATACATGTAAAGTTAAAATTATATGAATATTCAAAGCTGCCTGGTTGTGATGCTGTCTGTCTTATCCTCTGAGTCTCTGGTCTACACAACCTCAGATAGTGGTTTTAAGATTAATCTGGCATCTACTTCCTAAGATAATTCTTGATACTCCCTGCGGAGTGTTAGTGACTCTGTCATCTTATTAAATCACACACACACTATCGTGGGAATAATTCAAATGATCACATCAATAAATAACCAGATGAAAGGAGTGTTTATGAAATCATAATGGAGCTTGTTAATAGATTCCACCCCTCTTGGCTACAAGTAACAGTCAAATTGACCCAGAACAGGCGCTAATGATGTAGGATTGGTTTAAAGCTGAGTGCTAATTGTGGGATGGTTGTTTTATTCAGATGTATTGTCTACAGTGCCTTTCAAAAATGTTCACTTAGTAACACATAGAGTGAATGCTAAAATGTGAATGAATGGTGTTTCCAATGTTGTTGTTTGGGTTAAATGAGCCAGAGATGCTTCATTAAGCCTAAAATCTAAAACTTGTTTAACCCAGTCCAAGTAGCTGACCTCCAGCCCGAGTACCCATGTCCCCAGCTTAAAGAGTTGGAAAAGCCATTCCAAGCCTTACCATTAGTCCTCAGTAGAGCCCTGTGGGTTTCCTTTATCCTTCACCTGGGGGTTACCTGCCGTTGGTGGCCCACTAACACTGCAGCTGTTGGAGGCTGGGTGAGTGTGGCTGCGGGGGCGAGAAGGGGGGTTGCCCTCCTTATCTCCCTGCCCATCCCTGGATCCTGGTGGGGTGGCATCAACCGAAGAGTTGTGGTCATGGCCCACATAACACAAACACATGCACGCACACAACAGCACCTGGGGAGGGGAACCTGCCGGCTCCATCAACATGACCTCTGCTACGGCACAGGAGCAGCAGAAGTTTACTATTTTACTAGTCAATTAACTAAGGGGGTATGAGCTGAAAATGTAGTTAGCAAATTAATATGTAATCCATTCCATATGCTTTTGGTAAAGTTTATTTTATAATTATAATGTAAGTAATACATAAAATACATTGTGTTAACGTAATTACAGTACAATCATTTCATTCTACTATTGAACAATGCAGTCTGCGATTTTCAGCCACTGGTTGTAAAAGTGGCACTGTCAAGCCAAAATATGCCCAGAAACTTCTAGGTTAACTGAGATATGTTGTAATAGTGTTGCTAATTATGTATCATGAACATATGAACACTATGTTACACATCCAGTACAAAATGAGAGGTTAAATCCTTTTGTTAACTGCTTAAGTCTGACTGAATCTTTCACTAAATTTAATGGGGCTTAATTTAATTGTTATGATATAAAAATGTAATTCAAGAATTGTAAGTTAGGATAGCCTACACTTGTGAAACAAAGTTGTTTAGGCCTCTATGGCTTGAATAATATCTGTTAGAGGGTTAATTAACACTATGTATGCAAATGTATGCACATCTATATCATAATCATTTAGAAACATAGAAAGTAGACAAATATGTTGATATGCAGTATTGTTTTCTCAATTGATGAAAAAGAGGTCCAAGTCAATAATTTGAGTGCCGTTGAGTTTACAATTCACATTGAACTGTGTTAGAGCTGATGTCAGAAAGGGATGTTGAGAATGCTCGTAATCCCAAGTCAATATTAAAAGTGCAACAGTTCAAAAAGTATAAAACATATCAAACATTGTATGCTAGCACACAATTCCAGACCTTTCTGTAAGTTTTAAAATTTGACAGGTGTCTCTAGCTTAAAAGCTATGGGAAAAGTAGAGGTCCAAGATTAATAATAATAATAAACAGACAGTTATAACGTTTTTTTTAAAAATACAGTAAGCGCTTAAGATAATTGTCTTAGAGGAAAGAGTTTTAGAAATATTAGAACTGTTATTAATTTGTAGTCATTATTACAGTATTAGTATAATTATTAATATTAGTTACAGGTCTTAGAACTTTACAATTATAAAGTGTTATGAGTTTTATAGATATATTAAACATTGTACAATTCCTAAATAGTAATTATTAGTTTGAAAAGTATTGAACATACGTCTTAAATGTAGTAGTAATGATAATACTGGAAGTCTTTCAGGTTTTCAACAATGGGACCTTAAAAGAGATGAAGAATGTTAAAGAAGTATAGTCAGACCAGCCTTCTCATCTTGATGTTTAAATGGCATTTCTATTAGGAACGGTTTTGGTGGAATTGCAATCCCAAGAATAGAAGAAGTATGTTGAAGAACTATACCAAGGCTGCATTTTCACCCGCCCCACTAATAATAATAACTCATGAGAAAGATTAAGACTGGGGACTCAGTACCAGATGGTATAAACTTTCAAAGACAAGAGAGAAAGGGGTACATCTGCCAGTTCTGCCAAACAACTCAAGGAACCATTTTCCAGTGTATTAAACGTGTCTGCTCTCTCACTTTAGACACAGAGTTGTGAAAAGGTCTTGTCCTCCTTTGGCCTGTTCCCACCCCACCACCCACCAATTACATCTGAGGTGACAGAACAGGCATTAAATATGCATTGCTTTCCGACTAAATAGGCTGCACACGCGCTACACTGCACACACTCTTGAATGTTTTAAAGTAAACCTGCACTCAATGTATACGGTTATGTTCTCCATTAGAAAGTAGGATAGGATGTGGAAGGTTTGCTTGAAGATTTGAAATCTGAAATGGTTGTTTGTAACAGAGCAAGAAAAAACAACCCTCAACAAGGATCAAACTGAAATAAGCTTAAGAACACTGCAAAATACTTTAAATGTCAAATCACAAATGTATAAAATTGAATTAGGTTGAATTAGGGAAATATTTGGTGTGAGCTTTCAGGTTTTAGGCCTGCTCAGTGCACCTCCCAGAGCTTTTTGTTCTGACACAAAGGCACAGTGAGACACAAGAAATTAATTACAGTACAGGGTGTTTACCCAGTGGGGTACATGCACACATGGATGAATGCACAAACACACACATTTACACAAAACGTACATACACACAGGTTCATTCCTATACACATACTCACACTCAAATACACTTCTGCATTGTGACCCCTGGTGGGAGAAACCTCTATGTTCCTGTGTGTTGTCGTTCATCAGTGACCAGTCTCAGCCCCCAGGTCCAAAACAATGTGATTATTCTTGACCCCCTGAGGAGAAAATCTGGATAAGCTGAGCCATTAGGTTGGCACTATTTACAGTGAATATGCTGATGCTTTGCTCTGTGAAAATAGTCCTTTTCACAAACAATTTGGTCAGCTGTTTCGGTCTCGCTCTCTTCTAATGTTTCATTGGACAAGTAACCGGAATGAAAGCACAGGTGTTGTTTTTCAGGAGTGGTGCATTAATCCAGTTACAATAGATTCTACTTTGGGTAATTTCATGTAGGACCCGAGGCTGTCCTAAACAGTGGTCCTTGCTCATAGGTCATACACTGTGCTGTGGAAGGTGATGTTTGCTAGGCAGCATAATATGTTTATAGTCAGAATTCTCTGCCAGGTTGAAAGGCAACACCCTTTCACTGTCACTCTAGAAGAGATACACATTGTAATAGGTCAAGGT